>CAJQZN010017645.1:0-17749 GCA_907164685.1 Colias eurytheme | reverse complement strand
TCAAAATAGATGAAGCTTTTTGATAGGTGGTTTACAAACACATTCCTTGATACACATCCTCGCACACTATTGGTGGAAAAGCAACCTAAATAAATTGAAAATAAAGCACCTAATAATCCATACTAATATTAAAAATGCGAAAGTAACTCTGTCTGTCTGTCTGTTACTCAATCACGCCTGAACTACTGAACCAATTTGCATGAAATTTGGTATAGATATATTTTGATACCCGAGAAAGGACATATGATAGGTTTTATCCCGGAAATCCTACGGGAACGGGTTTTTCTCTGAAAACGCGGGCGAAGCCGCGGGCGGAAACCTAGTATTATATACAAACAAAATAAAATCGTCGTTTCATAAAGTGAATAAATGCATACAAACAAAGTCGACACTCGAATATTTCCTTTACGTCAAAGGGATATCTTGTGTTAAAAAGCACGAAAGCGTAAACAATTTGAGATTGTGCCGTCTACCTAAACGGAAGCTCCTACTCAGTGGACTTTTCAATTTTGTCGAGTGCTGAGGAATTTATGCTGGCTGCTAGTGTTTTCTTTTCATTTCTAAAAGAGCATTCGCTGCGGGATCTTTGCTGACTCCTTAATATCTGTGTTGAATTAGTATTTCTGTTATAGATTTGCGAAAGGATTATAAATGGTACTCAGCGCTTTGGGGGTTTTGTTAACAGAATATTGAATTATGAGAGTGTGAATTTTATTGTTTAATTTTTGTGTTGAACCAGAAAATTTTTAAAATGTTGGTTTTCAATGTTGCTAAGTATATATATTTTTAAACATTACATGGATACTAATGTTATTAAAAATTCGAAAGTTATAAAGAGTATTTGCTATTACTTCACGCAAGTAGTTATAATTATCCAAGTCTATTTTGATATATTACAATATCATCACAGCTATTATTAATATATTTAAATGGTCTAAAGTCTTAGTGATATATTTAAAAATAAATTTACTACTAGACAAAGTTCGTTACTTCATTTACATTTTCTTACGAAATTCTCAATTTTGCGTTTATAATATTAGAAGGAAGATTTAAGCCCGAACTAACCGAATCAGAACTTTTACGTTGAACTTATAAGGAATGTTATAAAATTTTCCGAGTATAACCTTATATATATTCTCCTTGGTATTATAAATCAGTGAAGTATTTAACTATCTACCTGTACATCATCTCATTAATAGAAAATTATACAAGATACTTCAACTCTTTATTCATTTACTATTACCATAATTGAAAAATAAGAAGTTGGTAAAATCTTTTAATCAACACACAATAAAACAATTTATTTCACACATTTCCGTGCGATTTTAGGAATTATATATACATTTCCTAGGAATTGTATACAATGACGGATTACATACATTTCCGGTAACATATACAATGAACGTACATAAATATTATAATTTATTTCCAAACATAAAGAAGTTTAAAGAAACAATATTTTAAACGGTAAGTAAAATTAAGGTTATGCCCCAGGGATTCTGTATTTCTTGGGATAACATAAGATGAAACTCCAGTGGGGTTCATGTCATCACCGCTCTGAGCTTTGTGCGGAATAAAAATGCGTGTGCAGTTAGAAAAATAACATCTCACCTTTATAGAAAAAGCTACATTATTTTACTTTAGCTATTTTCATAAAATAAGTACTAAAGACTGGTTTGTCGTAGACAGACAGATGTCCTTTTTTATATACTTTTTTAAATAAACGGTTATAGCCAAATAATTTTCAATAAAATCGCTCAAATTAGTCCTCAAAACAACGTATGATTACGTCTTCAAGACACACATGATATATTTCAAGTAACACCAACATGAGATTCCGTTCCAAAGAAATCAAGACACGTTTCCCAAATCACCAAATTCCGTTATCCATTATCCAGCTATAGCGAATAAAAATGATAATTCAAGATCCCATTACATAATCACGTCTTAAAATGACTTGAGTTCCGTATCTCTTGTACTTATCTTCAGATTTCCCTCGGCAATTTGAGAGCAGCTGTTACCAGCTCGGTCGAATTCTCTAAAATTCATACGCTGAAGCTTTATAGCTTGCAGTTATTTGATTTTTTTCTAGAAAATAGCTAATGTGAAAACATGGGGATGTTCGTTGCACGTTATGGAAATGATACAAAATAATATATGCATGTTTGCATGGTTTGAATGAAATTTAAATTTGAAATTGTGGAATAGGAATGGGTTAGGTTGAAAGTATTATAATTACTATTTACTAAACAATTTAAAATAAATATTTATTGTTCAAGTGTATTCTTCATGACGAACTTAATAATTACAGAAAAAAGTTTCAATGCTTTGTAACTGAACGTAACTTTGACGCTGATGCTTAACGATTCCTATCATAGTGGTAGGACGCTTTACAGCTGTTTCTCGTAGATATTTAAGAATATTTTCAACACATAGGTAATGGGCAAAATACACATCTTAAAGGAGATAGGGCAACTTTTCAATGTCATGACATTGCTCATAGACAAATCGCCCTTGTTCATCAAAACCAGTACTTATTCTGATAAAAAAATCGATACACGCATATTTATAATCACTAGAAATTAAAGCCCACACGCATTCGTTGTTCGTTGAAATGAAAAGCCATTCATAAGAGTCAGATTCGCAGAAATGCAAAGGCAAAGATTGCCTCCGATTATGCAAGCGTACCTCGGGGTTGAACTATACCCTGAATGAGTGCGTTTAGCGATGTTTACAGACCCTTCGCTACGCATACTCCATCTCTAGATGATATGGAAACGGTATACTGAATAGAGGTACCCTTTCTAAGATGCGATGAAAAGAGATTGAATAACTGAGTTGCTCTTTGATCGATCTCAGCTTGTGAAGCCGCTTGGGGTAAAGATCTAGGTAATGTTGTCAAGATGGTGAATTTTAAATTATACAAAATGAACAAGTTTAATATTGCCACTATAGTTTTTTATCTAGGAAAAATCTCAAACCCTCAGCGTATACCACAGTGCATCATTGCCCTAAATCAAATTATAAATTCTTGAAAACAAAAGAAAGTTTAGAGCATCGTCGTCTTGTACCCGCTACATAACTTTCCTCAAGACTATAGTGCTGAATTTTTAATGCCCGACTACAATGAAGTTTTGTATACTTCTGAGATTTCGTTCATGAACATAGACAGCTTTTATGCTCGAAGTGCACGGTGGACTTAACATTTTATCTGTCATAAGACTTTTATTAAATACTGGAAGCTTCTGACTTCGCGGGATTTGAACATTGATCTATGAAAGATATGATTTGGAATTTTTGAGTGAATTCCCTTTAGGGGTGACAGTACATTATAAGCTTAATTTATACCCTGTCAGATGGAGATTACGGTTATATTTTTCCAATGTTTACCGGAAGCATCTTGGCCTTTTCTGATTGCATCACAAACGCGGTCGTTGGAAATTGAAATGTTGTAATCACAAAATGCGTAGAAAAAAATTCGCGCCGATAAAGTTGCCTCTTTATTGAATAGAATATCTATCTAAAAACCTTTAAAGTCTGAATAAAACGAGTTTATTTCAAGCCGAAATCACGAAAAAGATAAAGCCGCAACAATTCTCATAAGAAAATTACATCACCGTCAGCATAATTTCTTGTTTATTATTAGATTGCCTATCCCGTGGCCTATTTTTCAGATTTTATAAGAGCGTCTATAAGTCTGCGTTATATGGTCCCTTGAGGGCGGCATTAACACTGATATAGAACAAAAAACCGTGGCTCCGTGTGTAAAACAATCAGTTCCAGTTAACAAGATGCGACGTCAGCACGACACATTGTACTCATTCCGCCGTTCTGTTAAACCGTGTTGACATTATAGTCCGAGATACAGCTGTGTTTACAAATTGTGTTACTTATTTTATGGATTATTTATATGGTTTGACTGTCAAAACCTGGGGGATTGTTTATAAAGGTTATAAGCGTGTGCTTTAGAATTATTTATTTGCTTTGATTGACAAAACGAAAGATTTTTTGTAAAGGTTTTAGGAAAGCTGTGATAGGTTGTCAAGTTATAATATGAGCAGCGTTATAAGTGCCGCGAGCGTTAAAAATGACTTTAGAGTAACGCTCAGTGCTTATGCAAAATTTCGGAGTAAGTATAACATTCATAATGGCTCTCTTTTCATGATCATTTATTTATATTATACATAGTTATATTTCAAATTATGTAATTTTTATAAGCTGTACTAGGTTTTAGATTTACTTGGTAATCTTTAATTTAAAGCGTAAAAAATAAAATTGTATAGAACATTGAAATTTATTATTAACGAACTTTATGATGATCATGAGTTCATCATGAAAAACTGATGAAAAAATAGTTAATTCAATTCCCAACGAGCTCTCGGCCTATACAAATCACAATGAATGAGGATACGAGTTGTGGGATTCCCAATTGGAGGTTTATTTTATGAGACAAAACGTGATTCGATTTGAATAAAACCTACCAACACCCAATATGTAAATGTTCAGAAAGATGTCGAGAAATAACAGCGTATTTTATTCGGAAATATACGAACGAATGTAATACTGCATTTGTAGGCAAAACATTTCTATTTTAGTACATTTTTGTTGATACCGCATGTATATTATAATTTCATCAAAGGCACATTCACATCTTAAATATCAAAGAGTGCTGAAAGGACATGAAATTTTAATATTCAACACATAATGAGTTTCTGCGTACAGTTTCCCATGGTATTAGTAAGGAGAATATTATTTACTCTTAAGACAGAGTTTTATCAACATGACACTTTTTTAATAAGTACCTACTCATAAATATTAATATGTTTTTTTTTATAAAATAAACATAACGCAACAAAAGTAAACTAACATTTAGATCGTAGAGAGATTAAGTTCTCTTTCAAACATTTTCCTATTAACTAGACTGTCATAGAGAGATTATGCAATTTATACATAGAGATTATAATTTCATACGAGCAAGTTATCATATGAATGGAATAATTCCATTCTAATTTTAGGCATAAAGTCCATCAGTTTCATCATTATCATATTTTTAGTATCCTTAATTAAGGGAAAAACCTGCTTAATTACAGCGGAACAAATAATAAATAAATATAAAACTCCCACATTTATAAAACAAACACAGTACGCACAGCTTTTAATGATTCATTAACTTATTAACGACTATCGCAGTCTTACCAAAACAGGGTCACGCAATTAAAATCACGGTGATACAAATGATGTTCAAAAAGCAGTAATATTTCAGGTCGCTTCACAATTAAGTCTTCATTATGAGAGCCAATACGATACAGATGGAATTCCACGAGCAAATAATATGTCAAAGTCAATTAAGAGTGTCCGTGTGGAGCGTGTGTTTGTCCAACAGACGAGAATATTGATATATTCTGAAATCGATGAATTGAGCTTTTTAAGAACGCTTTTAATTGGCAGCTCAAAAATTTCATATTATGAAGGCTTTCTGAATAGACGACGGGTCATCATAGAGCTGAGATCAAAGTGTAGTTGGTATCAAAGAGCCTCGCGAAGCAGTTCGGCAATGTGGGCGTGGATCGGCAGAGGTAAATTACGTGGTCTGTCATTTTTCTGCACTCCTATTGGCGTGCGCATGATTATTGCATAGTAAGCATATTCGCAAGATGCTTTTCTTCACACCCCTGTCGGCCATCAAAAACCTAAACAAAAAAAAAAGAAGAAGTAGAAATAAGGATATTCTGGGAAGGAAGTTTAATTGAGTACTTTGCGTTCTGTAATCAGATTTAACTGAACTATCGAGTTGATTATTGCACATTGATAATAATCTAATAATGGAATCACTTTCTACGAAACTGTTTGTTGCTAATATACAAAAGCCTAAACATTATAATCATCACATTCTACGAATATACCATATACCGATAAAATAGCAGCATTAAAACGCAGTCTAGTGTGGATTACAGTGAAAATTCAAATGGATCAAAGTCAATTAAGAGAGTCCACACCGACCGCGTTTGTTCAATCGACGAGCCTATATTTATCTACATTTATCCACTTCGATATGACTGACAAGCGTATTTCAGTTTATATCTGGTTGATCGAACTATACTCAATATTGGATAGTAATTTCATCCTAGAAAATGTTTGACGCCAATTTTTTTGTGTGACGAATATTTTGTTCGTCAATTTTTGAATACACTTCTGTAAATCCTACCTAAAACCCGCAACACACTCGCAATATCTTTAGCATTGTAGGTGCATATGGGAGAAGCTCATCGTATATCTACCATCACTTGTGTCTGGTCAGTTGCCTCCTCTCTCATAAAAAGGTATCTAAATTTTTTCTTTAAGACATATTCTAGTTAGTAATTACTATTCACGGTATTCCAGTTATACAGAATTTTCACTCATACAGACTTTACTTTAATGTAATAAGCGTTAAAATGATAATGTTCTTTTCAAGTCAAATTTACGGCATATCAGAAAAAGTGATACGGAATTGAATCAAAGTATCAAACAAATATTCTTATATCAACTATGTTTCTTGCTAATTAATAAAATGCATTCAAAGAGACAGATTCCTTTACAAATAAAAAAAAGAAACAGTAAAATATTCTGTATTAAATAAATTTATGTAACTAAACAGAAATACTCTGAAATTCCCTTCCTCGAAATATCGTCAATAAGAACCGCTTTCTGAAAAATGGACAATTCTCATTGTAAAGAAGCTCCTTGGAGTATTTACATAAACATGCTTCCCAGAACTTTAATAAACTATTCCTATCAAATATAAAATGCAAGACCGTTTCATTTATTAAACGTCGCCGCAAAATCTTCACAGCGGTTGCGACATTAATAAAACGTTTTACAGTTATGAATGTCCTTAGAACTCTTGGAATATTACCAAAGCTATCCACAGGAGATGAAATTAAAAAGATCCGGCAAAGTGGGCTAAATGTACGCAGGTGCGTAGCCCATTTATATTCTTTCTAACTGAAATTGGGTATTATAATGTCTCGTTTTGGGGTATGACAGTGAATTTGCACTTCATAAGCGTTAAATTGGTCATTAGACCGCGCCTTCGAGTGCGGTAGTAAAGTGTGAAGAATTTATTGCGGGCCTGGGATCAGCTACATTTGGTCGTGATGCGTAACCGATTCGTACCGAGGGTGCAGTAACGTACTAGTATTGATCTACAATGAATGCAGTATTATATAGGTTTGAAAAATTTGTAGGAACTTAAAGATTTTGCTATTTTTATTCCATGATTATGAATTAGTCTGGATTGATTTATTACCGAATATAGTATCTACCTAATTGAAATTATTTTACGGGAACAAACGTAATGACGGTTTACTAATATTTAGATTTTAATGTAGGTAGAAGTTATGTTAAAAATAAATACGTCTATATTTTAACATAATCAAAAATAAATATTTGGTAAAATCTGAAAAGATTACACAGTATCCTATTTCCTCGCTAAAATAAATTGACCTTTACATTACCTGTCAGGATGAAAATTCGTGCGACATAAATTAATACTTCCCTTCCAAAATGCTTCTACCTAAATATAAAATAAGTGTATATTTCAACGTGAGGTAACGTCTCCTTAATCTCAATTTCATTGCTTTCATTATCGTTTTTTCAGAAACGAGCACTTTTTATTCCGTTGAAATAATCGTTTAATGCCGAAATGTAATGTTCTTTTTGTGGCGAAATTCATTTAGCCCGCTTTGAAATATGTTGAAAAATGAGACGTGATTTTAATTTTTATTGTCTGCTTAGAACTCTTTATGATTGTAATTGCAAGAAACATTATTACAAAATTTTAAATTATTTTCTATATTTTTTGTCTGGAATTTATATTTTAACTAGCTGTGCCCCGTGGTTTTACCCGCATTGCTCCGTTCCTATTGGTCTTAGTGTCGGTCGATAAATGGACTATCGAACAGTAAAATAATTCAGTAAAATTTCAACAGTAAAATTTCAAATTGGACTCTTGGTTCATGAGATTAGCGCCTTCAAGCAAACCAACGAGCTCTTCAGCTTTATGATAGTAGTTATAGAGTTGATTTTAAATACAAATATTATTTAAAAAAACCATGACTAGTAAATATTAAAAACGAATAGTACAATTAATTAATTAAAGTACATTACGGTTCTAACGAACCTATTTCGAAACATTAACAATTTTCCAATATGAAAGGGACCCGTATAATCGTTAGGCTCTTCAGAAATTCGGAGATAAACTGAAAAGTAAAGTCATTTCCCTTGGCCGATATGGACGGTACGGAAATAAGGGTGTAGCCCTTTATCGAGTCTAATCGAGACCGACCAGTGGAATAAGATTTGTGCCTTCCTGATACTTTGACAATCTTCTTGACTTGATAAGATACTGTTGAGTTGTTTTAACTTTGTGTGAAGTTTCTGTGGGATTTTATATGCGTATTTTGTGTGATTCATCAAATCTAGATTATGAGGTAAAAAGGAAGCGTTAACTGTAGATAATCATATTAAAATGAATCGTTATAACATCCTACTAATATTATCAATGCGAAACTTTGAGTATGGATGTATATTGTGTGTATGTTTGTTACTTTTTCACTACTGAACGGATTTTGATGATACTTTGTAGAGTGTACAGTGATAATATTATGTAGGTACCATATTTACCAGACTTAATTTGATGTTTCTTAATTCGTCTTCAACTTCCGTTCTTTTGAAAAAGATGAAATGAACTGGTAGGTATTTAACTATGGTACTTACATGGAATATAACATGAAGTCTATTATGATGTCTTTTCCTTGAGAGATACTGTTAAGCGCGTCACACACGGTGAAGATACTATAATATTTTATCTTAAGATACTGTTATATTTTATATTACAGTATCTTAACGCATCCGGTACCAGCGTTCACACCATCATTTTTCTTTTTGTCATTGCGTACTAAGACTCCTGTAGAACCGCCATCCTGTTACAAATGACCCACAAAATTTCGCGTCATATTATAAAAAAATCGCGTAAAATATTATAGTATCTTCACCGTGTGTGACGCGCTTTACTCTTTTGCAAATATATTCTATTCGATGCAAGCAGATTCCCAGATTATGAATATATTTTTAAAAGATTTAAATATTTATTATTACAAAAACGGCTCTTCCTAGTTGGATAAATAAGGAACATAAACATAGAATATCGTATAAATGTTTGCTCACTCTAAAGAGCGGCATCGCTACCACAAACACAAAATAGAAAAACACAATCATAAATTGTACGATTCAAATGTAAATCAAGGGAATTTTGTTTGCGAGAAATTTTAAAAATTCCAAACGGAATTCAGCACGAAACCGGCTGCCCAGATAGTATGTAACTGATGTTGGACGTATCATTTATTATATTGCTTCCTAGTCCATTTAAAGGATAGTTTACTCCGCCCATTTTTCATGCCTTTTACGAAACACGTTTTAAAATTTTAATGTAAGTTGCGCCATGACGGGGAAATATGAGACGGATTTAAATTTTAGAGTCATGTGTTTTGATAAACGTGCGACGTGCGTGATGTAGGTTGCTAGTTCGGATTTTAGTGGAAAGTTTTAATGTGTAACGTGAAGTTACTTCGCGTTAAAATAGTCCCTAGATGGTATTTTTTTACGTTAAGAGCATGCAAACGAGCAGACGAGTCATGACGTACTAAGTGATCTACGTCATGCAGAAAGACATGCGTTACGTGGTAGTGGTAGTAACTGATTGATGAAGCATTCTATTTTCTATTCTACAAGTTAAACTGACATGTAGCTTGATCGTTTAGATCGGTACATGACTTGCAAAACTAAGTGTTATGCGCTATAGGTACCCAGACGGCAGACTGGTGAACTGTATAAAAATGCAGGATTACATTTTTTTGATCATTCATGCAGCATGACAAGTCATGTAAACGCATGTCATGCTTGAATTACCTTCTATATGTACTGAATGTAGGTAGCTGAAGACCCAGAATAAGACATAGGCTACCTTTTATCCCGGAAATCCTACAGGAACATGAACTATGCAGGTTTTTCCTTGAAAACGCGGGCGAAGCCGATAGTCAAAAATAATCATCATCATCTTGTAACACCAGATACAAGAACCTTAAAGTGCTCCATTCTATTACAGTATAAGTTAAAATTTTAATTATAACATTAATTAACAACTTACCAAATTAACTGTAGTAAATAGTTTAAGAGAGGGATTACGCCTACAACTACTGTTCTATAATTCATTTTAAGAATCAGCTATTTTACAAGACTCGTCTGTAAAACAAATAACAATGAATTAATACCTTATAAGTTACGAGAAAAATATTTTGGTCCAAACTTGGAATAATGCAAAAGTTATCAGACAATAAGCAAGTTTTTGTTTCAGATATTCCAATTAAATTTGTTTCTCCTAGCTCAGAGCGAACGTTGGAAATTTGGAATTATCAAAATAATAATACTAATCTACAAGTTGAGATATCAAAATATAATTAATGAATAAACTTCGCTTATTTTAAACGTACAAATTCAAATACATTTATTTTAGAATTACAACTATTGTTTTGTTAGTCTTAATTGCTTTTGACGGAGTAAGCAGACTAGAAAATTTGATGAATATGAAAATTTTGCGTATTTGATGTTTTCATAACTCACAAATCTATGCGTAGATAAATTAAAACGTAGAAAAAATGCGATGCCTTTATTTCTCTATCTACATAATATTTGTCTAATTTCAAATTTATATTTTTAAGGCCGATATTTAGCTGTGTAATTTAAACAAATGAAGATTAGATTAGATTATACTTAAAGATATATGTACATCAGAACTATAAAAATATCAAATAACTATTCTTGTATTACAAATATTTATTACTAGCTGCGCTCCGCGGTTTCACTCGCGTGGCTTCGCTCATGATGGTCTTAGCGTGATGATAGGTATATATAAAGCCTTCCACAATAAATGGGCTATCTAACACCGAAATAATTTTTCAAATCGGACAAGTAGTTCCTGAGATTAGCGCGTTCAAACAAACTCTTCAGCTTTATAATTTTAAAAATACCTTTGCATTGTTAAAAATACACACTAGCCTCTTAAAATATGAAAAATCGTGTACGAACAAAATCCCCAGTGTACTTTACCAACAAGGGGATGTTGTCACATACGACTAACTTGATGTTTGGCTCCTAAGCGGCTTATCGTATGTAATCCGACCCCACAAAGCTTTCGCTGCAATTAGCCACGCTGTACTGTGATTTAGGACGCGAATTAATTTTAAATCCTTGGCCTTGTTAATTGAATTTGATTTTATTGTTTGACGCGAGTGTGCATGTGTTTATAAATTTAGGATAGGTCTTATCTTATCAAAATATCTAGTAATGTTTTAAAGGTGAAAATTTTTGGTTTGTTGATATGGGTAGGTGTTTGTATGTATGTTTGTAAACACTTAACCGAGATGTATGATACTTGCTAGTGATGTAGCTTGCTTGATGTACCAGAATAACACTTAAGCAATATAAAAATATTAGTGCTTATGTTATATTAGATTCATGTTTGTATATTTACGAAGCATTTGAAAAGATTTCGAGGTAAGCGATTATTCTAAAAATAATTGTTGAAAAATGCTATAAATCTCACTAAAATCTTGTAAAAGTAGAGTTTAGAAAAGTTATATCTCATATCCACTTAAGAAGACAGTATGATAGCAAAAATATTGTAGAAACGTGATGTTGTTGCACTTTTTAAAATGAATAGAGGAAAATAAGACTTATATTATCTAATCTTTTGCAGTCTTGTAAAAGTTCAGATATATTTTTATACATGTTTATAATGTATAAAAATATATCTCTATTATTATCCAACAATATAAACATACCTATTAATGTATCAAAAGAATTTCTATTTTCCTTGATCCAACAATACCGTAAAAATGACTGCCATTTTATTTTTAAATTTACTATTTTGAGACGGTTTATAGAAATAAAAGTGTAAAAAGTATATGTATTAAACAGAGAAGAAGACATTTTTCTACAATGTAACTACTATTTAAACTCGTATTATCGTAGTATAGTGATCAAGAAAACATTAATAATTGAGCTAGTCTTTCTGCCTTATAAATTACCCATTTTATAAATCACTAGCAAAACCTCAGAGCCCGAGACCTTTCCAACGAATACAAAACCGTGTAAATCGGTTGGTGCGTTCTGGAGTTATAGCGTCAGGAAGGAAAACCCGACTTATTTTTATATAGTAGATTATCATATAAAACAATCACACATCAATTTGATGAAAATCGAAAATAAAGTTACACATAAGATCTTACTTCAACAACAACATATACAAATTTATAATCCCAGTAGTTAACTAAATACATGCGAATAACCGCTTCAAAACATGTACAATATTCGTGAAACAGTGATGTGAGGTCTATCTCTGGATTGGATTAGAGCCGTGTAATCCGGCAATCACCCAGTTTAAGTCTCGCTTCGTTGCCTGTAAACCAATATCTAGTTGACAATCTATATGACGATCATTTTGTATCACACTGTTTATTTGGTAGTATGGTACAGCAATTATATTTTAGTTTCGAATAAACATGTGCTAAAAAATAGTATCAAATATTGTCTTAAAATACTATAATTACTCAGTGTTTTAAATGTGCATCACTATAATATAGATAGTATAAAACAAAGTCGCTTTTTCTGTCCCTGTGTCCCCATGTATGCTTAAATCTTTATAACTACGCAACGGAATTTGATGCGTAGTAGATAGAATGATTCAAGAGGAAGGCCGAAGGTTTTAGTATATTATAGTTTATTAGGTTTTAGACAAAGCGGACGAAGCCGCGGGCGATAAGCTAGTTTATAATAAACTATTAAGGGACTATCAACTAAATTAATGATTATAGCCTTAGCTCTAATAAATTCCCATTTTCTTGCCAAGTTTCAACGTGAAAACTAATATTCAAATATCCACTTACATTATATCCTAACAACATTCTACAAATTACGTTACATTTTTAAGAGACACTATGACAGAGTTGGCGCCAAAGTTGTAATTGGCTCTTAAGTTGTTTGGAGTGACGTCACAGTGACGTCGTGACGGCAAAAAGCAGACAAACTTGGGAGCTAAGGCAGTGGCTTAATTCAAGCTATAACTATTGACTATCGCTTTTACTACGACAAAGTTAGTTTGAGAAAATATGTTATGTAAATATTCATAAATTCTAATATAGAGGATCGAAGAAGTTACAGTCTTTATTCTTCGATCGATGACGACTTGACTTATTTTAAACGTTTTATTAGATTCAAAAAGGAACGATTCGATTCAAACTTGGATGAGAGATCGGTTACAATACAATAATTTCATGAATTTAACTTTTCAAAGCGTTATTTTTATTTATATTTTTATTGTAACTAAGTAGGTTGGAACTTAAATTTATTGTTATATATTTAAGGTGGTTTAATCTTTTGTTCAAAATAATTTATCAAATGTGATAAATATCAATTCTGTAGAAGGTAAGTACCAAGTATTCCAATATAATATGAAAAGCATCGATCGACGTGTATAAATTTGAAGGCAATGTTTTGATGGATGAAGAAACAGCGTACGTGGTGATATCAGAAAATTGCTTTTTCCCTTATTAATACGTGCACCTGGATATAATATTTGAGCTCGATCTTCCTAACGTTTTGGACTAAATTATTCACCGTGATGTTTAAGGCGTGAGTGAACTTTCTTTTTATGTTAGAAAGAGTGTATTTATAAAATTAGTTAGGGACAAAATATTCATTTATTATTAACATCGTCATTAAATTTCATATAAGTTATTTCTTGCTCTCCCTATGTTTTTTAAGTGTCTTATTATTTTATTATCTCCTGTTAGTTATGTTACAATAACCAGCCTAGCTATATAAACTACTAGCCGCTCCGCGCGGTTTCACCCCCGTGGCTCCTCTCCTGTTGGTCGTAGCGTGATGATTTATAGCCTATAGCCTTCCTCGATATATGAGCTATCTAAAACCGAAAGAATTTTTCAAATCGGACCAGTAGTTCTCGAGATTAGCGCGTTCAAACAAACAAACAAACAAACAAACTCTTCAGCTTTATAATATTAGTATAGATTATTAATTATTATAATAGATATTTAATCCCATGATTTTTCACTTTTTAATTTGTATTGAAATTTATAGGTTCTTGATTGTTATCATTGATTGTTATTCTCCCATTTTTTTGAGTTTATTCATCCTAAAGTTTAAAACCACTGTGTATATTAACAAAAAAATAAGAGCAGATGAATAAAATATCCCAAACATCAACAGTACGGAAAAATATTCGTGCAGTTTAACTGTTTTCAATTATTCTTTGTTGCCGAAAAACTACATGTTTCTGTCATGTTTTTCAATTGGATACCTACTCTGTTTATTTTATCCACTTTTCCTGGTAAAATTTCTGCGGTCACAGGGGGAGTCGAAAATCACCATTTCAAATATGGCCATACAAACAAGAGAGGCTACAAACATAATATTTACACTGCACTGTATCCTTTAAATGTAAAAATGCGATGTTTAAATAAGTATATGGTACTGAAACTGGTAGATTACAATTCGAAAGAAAATATTTTATATGTCGAAGTAAAGTAAGAGCAGCTAAAACAACATGGAGGTGAAATGTATGTTTACTTTATTTTGAAATGTAAGTATTGATTGAAAAAGTTGAAATTCAACTCAATGATGGAATTCCCAAAATTATTTATCTAGAAATTTTCAGCTGATATGTTTAGTTAGATTTTTCTGTTTATTTTTTTCTATTCACGTAATAATATAATTATTTTCTACCAAAGAATGATTGATAAATCCCAAATAGATATTTAGAAATTGATTCAAATTTGATCAGAACCTGACCGATTCTATTATAATATTATCATATATTTGAATACCGTATTGAATTCATTTTAGCCAACAGTAACAAACTTTTCTTCGTTTTAAACTGTATAAAACTGAAAGTTATACTCTAATGAAAACGTTGTAATGAAAGCATCGTATATTTTGATTCAATTTCACATGCGCTAGAAAATGCTGTAGATAATAATTACTAAGAAATAAGGTAGGTATAAAATTATTTGAAAATACCTTCTACTTCTACTATTTTAACATAACTCAATTTCAATTAGGGATAATTCTAAGTTATTAGATAAAGAGTGATGCTTTCTAGTGGTATTTTATTTGTTATAATAATAAAACTCTTGGAAAGAAAAATAACACTTTTTGGGCGCTAAAAATAAACAAAATTTTCTTAGGATACATTTAATTAGCCACCAATTAAATGCATCGACTAGAGCGTACATAATAGTTAAAGGTTTGATGAAGATTTTGTATAATAAGATATATAAAAGGATATATAAGCATTTTTAATTATTACTGCATAACTTTAAATACGTCTGAGTAAAACAGGCAAGGGCGCTTGAAAGCAAAGTGTACAACCCGTCTATCAAGAGTCAAAAGCAATCATTGTATTAAAGTTAACACTCAAACAACTGATATCGAGCGCGTGTGTAACTGTGCCAATAGATTAGAAAAAACGATCGAACCAAGTGATAAAGTACACTCACTGCCTCAGAATCGAACCCTCCAGCATATCCTTTCAATCGATTGGCTAAGTCTTTATTGCCCTATTGGGCTCGTTTTTTACCCGCTTAGCGCTCGCGCAACCCTCCCGAAAATCAAATTTATTCAAGCCCGCTCAAGATGTTTTGTTTGGTCGAAATAGTCAATAAAACGTGATAAAGGGTTTGGGGAATTAGTATTGGGTTTGCTAAATCTGGAGCGAAAGCTGTTATATCAATATATTGTGTAACATAATAGGTATAAGGTACCTATATAATATTTGATTGAAAACAGCTAGGTTTTGAAATGGTTATTGTTAGTTAAGACATAGGCCAGCTTTTCTTTAAATTATCGACTACCTACTTTTAATTTGTACGGGATTGTTTTTGAAACGACTAAGAGCTAATTTTAATTAGACTTTCACTGGATAATAAAAGAATTTAGTAACATAATAATATAGTTGACATATTTTAATTTCTTTAAACGTGGATGAAATCGTGGTCAACACAAATAAATAAAGAAAGAAATAATATATTATATATATATATATATATATATATATATATATATATATATACGTATTATATATATATATATATATATATATATATACGTATTATACTATTAATAATATTTGAGGCATATTGTTTTAGTTCTCTGAGTAAACTAGTAACTCTATTGTAATTGATCCCTATTCCCTCCTACGTATTTTTAAGTATGTTAGAATTAATATTATTGTACTATGACGCTTTTTAGGTCGTAGGCTACATAAAAGTTGGTTTGAATTGCCTGCTAAAGTACTTATAATTATAAATATATATTAAATATTTAGTATTCCTATCATAAAGTTTAAGTCATAAAGTACGCAATTAAAAAAAAGGTCGTAAAAGTCTACACAGGCGGAGCCGGGGCATAATAATTATAGTATTGTTATCAGCTTGAGTACATTGTATGATATTATTTTGGTCTAGAATAAAACAGATTACGTTCAAATAAAATTAATATTTCGTCATCGGGGATATAGCTCAGTGGTAGAGCATTCGACTGCAGATCGAGAGGTCCCCGGTTCAAACCCGGGTGTCCCCTAAATGTATTTTTCCTTGTCGTACAAATTTTGTAATTTTTTTTGTGTAATACATCATAGTTTAAAGTAATGATATTTTGTTCAAATTATAAAGCTTCTATTCAATTGCTTATTCAACCGAGGTAATTTCAAAAACTCATAGTTTGAATTGAAAAATAAAATTTGTTATTTGAATAATAATAAAAAATGTTTTTGAGAACATAGATGAAATTGCGTGTGATATTTAATCACGATAATGCAATTTTAATTCTTTTGCATACAAATGTCTTCCAATCTCTATAAAATCTTTAAAAGAATAAAAACAAGCATTTATTCAACAATATTTACATCTCGTAGCGACAGTAATTGCACGTTACTCGCTTCAGTAATGCGAGAAATACTAATTTATAAGCCAATCACTACGAATTCGTATCGTTTGAAAATATTTGAAGCTAAAATGTATATGGACTAGTTTCATAACTGCTTGCCAATTAATCTTTTTATTTGTTTGATTTATTTAACCATTTATTGGTCAAAATAAATAGATAAGAAGAATGTAATTTCAAAATATCCGTTTTTTTTGTTTTATTTTATATTTCTATAGAGTGACAAAAATGAAATCAAAAAATTATTTATTGCGCGCAGAAACAAGTATAAATTTAGAAGAATAAACAATCTTATCCGTATAACAATCTCACCCAAAACATGCAAAAATAATCTTTTTTTGAATAGATAATGTTTCATGAATTTTTATAATTCAGGATAATATATTATTATAATTCACGATAATATATTATTATAATTTTCCGTTCGGCCTCCCGGCATTAAACATTAGGGTAATTTCGTCGGTATTATGTAAAATGCATTAGGGAAATTTTATGCAAATCACTTTTATGGCAATATTCTCAAGTAACCCTTTTAATTTTAAAAGGGACCTCTTGCCAAGCTCACTTCGAGCGACTTCTGACTCTTAATTTTAATAGGATTATTTTTTAAGTGTCAACTATGATTTGTAGATAAGGTTTAATTATATATTTTACGGTTATCTAACTAGATATAAATTATATTATACCTAAT
>CAJQZN010017644.1:0-21740 GCA_907164685.1 Colias eurytheme | reverse complement strand
TTTTCGTAAATGAAAGAAAACCTGTGCGAAAGGTGGAATAAAAATTATACATGATATAATATTTTTTTCTATTTGATCGCTATTTTGAGACGTCACGTGATATCACTTCAAATGTTGATGATAAGATACTTTTTACCTCTTATTAATGTGGATCTTACCTGTCATGTCGCTTACCGAGATGAAACCTAATCAGTCTGGGCTTGGAGACCTAAATGGAAATAAATGTAAAAAGATTTCTAAAGTAGCCTAAAAGACATTTCAAGATTACCTTTCTACATAAATAATAAAGGCGATAAATTTGGCTTACGTTTATTTTAATCATGTTAATAAAATAATGGTATAATAACATTATAAACACACAATATAGAAGCACAGAAACCTAATCTATTAAATTTAATAATCTGTATGAAGCTGATATTCACCCTCATCCATATATTGACATTGATATACTGACCTGAAGGAAGCGATAGATCTTGTAATATCCAAAGACTAAAATAGAAGAACTTCACATGAATGAGGAGAATGCTCCGGTCTCATAAATTAGAGCTCGCATAACCTTTTGCCTCGTCATGACAACCAATTGAATCTGTCAGCGTCTGGTGGTAAACGAGCCCTACGGAAGGAGGAAACTGTTGGTTTCTTTTTTAATAATATTGCAATAGATTATGAGTTAGATCTGAATAATAAATAAACAGTAACATTAGGTGATGTATCATAAGATTAATCTTGCTAATATTATAAGGCTGAAGAAAATTTTTTTCGGTGTTAGATAGCCCATGTATCTGGGAAGGCTATAGGCTATATAATATCATCACGCTAAGACCAACGGAGGCGAAGCAATGCGGGTGAAACCGCGGGGCACAGCTAATATATACTAAATTGACCATAAATATTCATTGAATTATCTTCCTTTCAATAATAGGTAATCTAGAATTGGATAAAAAGCTTATACATAAAAAATAAATTATTACACATGTGTAAATATGAAGTGAAGGTTTTTAACTGGGTGAAGTTTCAACAAGATCCAATCAGTTACACAACCTATCAAGCGTAGGTACAAAGTTTGGTTTCTTTGAGTTTATTTAATTATCCAATTTTCTTAATACGTATTTTAGAATGTTGATAGAAATCTGAAACTGAAACATCGATTAATTCGTCTTTAAATAATAGTGTAACTATGGGCGCACGGCATTCCTATCCTTGTAATTAACAGTTATAGTATATCATATAGATAGTATAGTATATTTTATACTAAGATTTAATATGATAATTACATCGAATATCTCCTTACTTGTGCCGCATAACCCATTTCCCGCCGCGTCATCACAGCCGATTGAATTCTTGAACACCACGTGATTAAATTTGCGCCCAAATCTAATCACAGCCAAAAGCAACGCTATTTAATCGTGTTGCCAAATGTAGTTGCAGGTATTTAGTTGAATTGTTACGGGGAACGGTTTATTAGCGGGTTTGTCTTGTGACATTTCTGGTTAAATTCCAAGTTATTTTGTGTACAGAAATGGCTTAAAAGACCTTATGTAACCTCATTTTTATTTTCTATCACAAATATATTTCTGTTGAAATTTTTTAATGTGGGAGGCATGCATTTAAATTTTATGCTCGCAGCATAAATCTCTATGCATTTAAATTCTTTATTGTAATAAAATACAACTCACGTGTAGATGGTATAACTTCATGTGGTTAAATTTTCATATCGTTGTATCAAATTTAATTTAAGGACGCCTTTCCCCTAGAAGCATGTACATGGACAACTCAATTTAACTGAAATCCATACTATAATATTATAAATGCGAAAGTAACTCTGTCTGTCTGTTACTCAATCACGCCTAAACTACTGAACCAATTTGCATGGGTATGGAGATATTTTGATATCCGAGAAAGGACATAGGCTATCTTTTATTGCGAAATATGTACCACGGGCGAAGCCGGGGCGGACCACTAGTTTTATATAAATTAAATTGTTTATGATACATACAGGAAAAGAACAAAGATAAAGTAAAAGAGAATTAGTGTGAAACGAAGTGTAAAGAATTATTTAATCAAAACAATAAAGATACAGTTGCAACAATTACAGAAAACATGGAATGGATATTAAAACAGAACAAATTACAATAAAAGCAGTGAAATCCGATGCAAATTTTTAACGCTAACGTCTAGAAGAAATTTTTAATTAAATGGCAGATTATATCAGAGATGGCGACGAGAAAATGCACCAATTAAGTTTTGCTCAAGTAATAAGAAATTAACTGGAATCGCCTTTGTAAAGCAAATTGTTTCAATGATTTAAGTACCTTAAATGTAGCGCTCGCAAAAACTTAAAGGATAAGAAATATAAGATGAGGTATCGCATTAAAAGCATTTGTCGAGATGGAGATCTTAATTGGAATTATGTAAATTATCATACTTTGTCCTGAAAATATTTTACTTCATACAATATTTATGAAATGAAGTCAGTTGTGTGATAAATACGACAGGAATGAAGGTAAAATATATTAGTTTTTACCAAACAAACGTTAAAGTTTCATTTTATACACAATTAGATTTTTAAGCTTGATCCAATTTGCAAATGAACACTCAATTAAAACGCTTATTCCTTCTTAAGAAATCTTCATCTTATTATTAAGAAGGAATTTTATATAATTAATAGATGTGTTATTCTGATGTTTGGATTGGTTGGTTACTGAATTACATAATATACGCATCTTAAAGAAATGTTTGCAAATTGTTATAAACTGAAAATCAAAGAACTCTTTCAAGCTTTTTTTATCCAATCAACAATGTCCTTACTATTTCGAATACCAGTAACAATGTCCGAAACTATTGCTATCATAATCAATGCTTCGATATATCCTAGACCAGAGGTTAAACGTCACGGCTCGGAGACCACCGCAAACCAAGTTATGACGTCACTGTACATCCACGCTATAGATGTTTGCTTAGCATCCAGCATACCGATTGTGAATTCACGGACGATATCGTACGTGTAAAAGCAATATTGAAGTGTTGGGAATTGTGTTGAGCGGTTCGGGACACGTGTCTTAGATGGAATAGTCAATAGTGGATTGTAGACTTTATAACGATGTAAATTTATAAAGAATAGAATTTTTTTTATCACGAGGCGGCATTCGAACACCCATCCTTTCACGCCAATCCACGCCAATCCAATATAACGATGGTTAAGTAATAACAGATGGCAGAGATCTTTAAATTTCTCTTTTAGTGATGTGCGATTGAAATACATTATGATCTGAATATTTTCTTTTATAATATTATGAGACGGGAGCTGTGACGATTTCTTGGAATATCTACTCAATATTATCGACCCATTTCTAGGTACCATTTATGTATACGGAGAAATTTAAGATAATTAAATTATTTCAGTTAAAACTCTAATCAGTATTATATTGCACTGATTTAGTTTCAAACAACTGACTCTTGTTAGGGTACCTAGAAACTATTAAGCCTTACGGGACTTCTGTTTCGTTTCCATTAGTCTCTTTAAATACGTTAATTCATATTTCAAATTCATATATCATTCATACTTCTCTATAGGACCACAACATAAACCAGGTTAACACAAATGTCTTCACAGCCATTGCCATATTAATAGAAATAATGACATCTTCATTTGAAGCTTCTAGTACACATATAGGTACATACAGCACAAGCTTGTCAGCTTACGGTCGAATGCGTGCTACAGCCGTTGACGACCTGCCACTACATACATTACTGACGGATGTAATAGCCTGGCCAAATGCTCTGCGTCCATTTGGTATAGAGAATTCAATAATACTTGGAGTATTTGAGTTGCCACATGCAATTAGATGTAGACATTGTCTTGGAAGGGCTTGTAGAGAACGGATTAGGTAATTCGGAACCTGTACACGGAAATGTACACTACAGATAGTTAGTAATGTTCGAATGTGTTCAAAATGGTGAACACAAGTATTAAGATGACTTCAACTTAGATAGTTTCAAGTTTTTATAATTTTACTTTTAGATTCAAATAGAAATCTAAATTTCGATCAGAAGTAAGCATTGATAGGTAGAGTAGGTATGAGTAGGTGTTAAGAAATACTTGAAAAGTTATAAGATCCAGCTATTTATTTACAAGTAACATTAATAATTCATTGTTTATCCATACTAATATTATAAATGCGAAAGTAACTCTGTCTGTCTGTCTGTTACTCAATCACGTCTAAACTACTGAACCAATTTTCATGAAATTTGGTATGGAGATATTTTGATACCCGAGAAAGGACATAGGCTACTTTTTATCCCGGGAAAATGACGCAATCCCGGAAGTCCCACGGGAACGGGAACTATGCGGGTTTTTCTTTGCGCGGGCGAAGCCGCGGGCGGAAACCTAGTTTTCTATAAATTTGACTGATTTTTTAAAGGAAAGGATTCTGTGAAAAGTTCATTCAATTCAACCATGACTAATAAGATGTTAGATGGGAACTGTAAAACCTTTCGTTCATTCACATAGAAGAATTTGAAGATATGTTTGTGTTCATCATTCAATGCGTTTTCCATTTCCGTTTGGAGAAACATGCCTACATTTGAATAAGCGTAATAAAATATAACAATACTGAATAAAAGACTCAAAATACGTTCAAAAATGACACATACGAGAGTAGGCTCTGGCAATAATTATAATGTGGCTCGCTAATATAAAAAATATATATTTTTGATATCGCTCTAGTACTTTTCTAGTTAAATCGCTACAAATAAAGAATCATTTCCTTTTTCTGATATAGGCATAGATAAAAATTTTAATCACAGTCCTGTACAACTTTTCTTTGATTATCTACCTCAATCCGTTAAAAATCTGATCACACTCATATTCAACTCCCCTTTGATCACCTACTATATTTTTCGGTGCAAAGAATTAACAAACCATACAAAATAATAGGTACAATAGAGAATCAAAAACGCGTGTTAACAAGAAGTTTAGACACGGACCCGTGGACGGTGTTTACCCGCCTTTCGTTCATTCGCTCGGAAGAACTTAAGAGCTGTTTGCGAGAGCCAGCTTCGTGTTTGATTTGACGCGTCTAGTGAACTGTGAACTGTAATCTTGTTTGCGACGAAATCATTCTGTTTATACGTACACGGATTGAAAATGTTGCGCGAGCGTGCGTGTTTTTGTTACCTGTACTATGTCATAAAGGTATTTTCAGTATGGAAAAATTACTATATAGGTCGTCTATAGTAATAATTGGTATCACTTTCGTACACCAGAAACAATACTGCTAAAAGATATCATGGTTTATAGTTGTTTATTGGCGTTAAATTTTTAAGGTCTTATTGAAGACTAGCTGTGCTCCGCGGTTTTACCCGCAGTGCTCCGCTCCTGTTGGACTTAGCGAGATGATATATTATAGCCTATAAGCCTTCCTCGATAAATGGGCAATCTTACATCGAAATAATTTCTCAAATCGGACCAGTAGTTCCCGAGATAAGTGCGTTCAAACAGACAATCTCCTAAGCTTTATAATATTAGTAAAGATATTATACGATATAGTCTACACGTACGTTGCAGAAAACAGCTTTGATTTCCAACGAAAGAGGCATAAACATCTGATCAAGCTATTTTTAGGTTATCCTGTTCAATCCTTTACTAATTAAAAGTTACACGAGCATATAATACGACGAATTAGTATTTTATCCAATTGTATTTTTAGAAAGCTCACTGACGCAGCACTTTTTACACTCTCACAAGCCGAAGTCTAAATCTGCGAATGAAGCCCAAAAGCAATTGGCGCATTTCCCTGCTTATCTCGGACCCTGACCTGATTCTCGGCGAAATTATTCGAAAGTTAAAACGTAATAAAATTCACGAGCAAACTTTCCGTCAATTAACTAGTTTTATTGTGCGCCTGTTCTTCTTTAAATAGCCCAAGTTTTTATAATTGACATGAAAAATTACTGTCGAAATGTGGAGCGTTTAATGTTTATCGTGCCAACTTTATCTCTTCATCACGGAGCCTATTAATGTTGTATTTTGTAGAGTACAATAAAAGGGAGGATTTATTCCAATTTATTTCATTGTTAAGTTATATGAATATTGAAGTGGGTCAATCTGCGAAGCTCCCTGTCAAACAACCGTGATAGATTATGCTACAGAAGAACTTAAAAGCTGTTGTGAGAAGAATAAAAGTACACAAAAGTTGCACAGTATTTATAATTATAGGTAGATATGCAATTAATTTAAAATCATCAATGACTTAAAACCAATTGTAATTCCTTGCAAATGAAATATTAAGAGACACATAGTGTGCTTCAATCAATACCTTATTTCGAGGAAAGTTCGTCGTGAGTTAATCCATACTTAATATTATAAATGCGAAAGTAACTCTGTCTGTCTGTCTGTTACTCAATCACGCCTAAACTACTGAACCAATTTTCATGAAATTTGGTATGGAGATATTTTGATACCCGAGAAAGGACATAGGCTACTTTTTATCCCGGGAAAATGACGCAATCCCGGAAGTCCCACGGGAACGGGAACTATGCTGGTTTTTCTTTGACTGCGCGGGCGAAACCGCGGGCAGAAACCTAGTAAATAATAAAGATACCGTTAATGAAATCCAGAGATCAGCCACAGATGAACGGAAAGTTGGGTAGCCTAACCTAATGAATTGCTTCATCTGCTTGTAATCTTGTTAACTTGTATAGGCATACCCACGGACCTGCATAATTGGAAATGATACCGCATTTCATAGACTTAAATGTATCGATGAGATGTAGAAAATTATAAACAATCAAATTCATAGATTTAAATATGTTTATAGGGTGAAGATCACATAGCACTAAAAGTACTAGAATAATTTTGTAATAATGACTGCTTCGTAGTCAGTGCAAACATTTTTGATTAGACATTGAGGTGTCCCAAGTGTGTCTCGAACTAAACCAAACATTGTACTGCATCAATTCGTTTACTAATTGTCTACTTAATAATATAAAATATTATTTATTTAACAACTTATTATAAACACAATTTAAATTATATTATAAACCTGTTCCTCCATTAAATATCTACTTATATGCAATAACTAAAACAATAGAAACTCGTACGTGACGAATTTTCATATAAGTCCCTCCTAACATCTAATACTTGTTTTGTTCTTGTTTGAGTACACGTATAATAAAGTCATTTAGCATGTGATTATGGTGAGATTTACATTAATTATACTCCTTTGAATTTAAATAAGTACGTAAAAGTAATTAAGGAAAGGAGAAATTAGGAACGTGTTTTTACGGAATTCAAATGCGAAGAATTGAGCGTTGATAACTTATTTGGTGCGCTGTTTGGTATGATACAAGTAGCTTTTTTCATGTTTTTAAATAAAGACATCTGAAATTTATATCAAATACTAGATTTCCGCCCGCGGCTTCGCCCGCGTTTTCAAAGGAAAACCCGCATAGTTCCCGTTCCCGTGGGATTTCCGGGATAAAACCTATTATATGTGTTAATCCAAGTTACCCTCTATATGTGTGCTAAATTTTATTGTTATCGGTTCAGTAGTATTTGCGTGAAAGAGTAACAAACACACACACACACACATCCTCACAAACTTTCGTATTTATAATATTAGTAGGATTATATGAACTAACTAGATTTCCGCCCGCGGCTTCGCCCGCGTTTTCAAAGGAAAACCCGCATAGTTCCCGTTCCCGTGGGATTTCCGGGATAAAACCTATCCTATGTGTTAATCCAAGTTACCCTCTATATGTGTGCTAAATTTCATTGTTATCGGTTCAGTAGTATTTGCGTGAAAGAGTAACAAACACACACACACACACATCCTCACCAACTTTCGCATTTATAATATTAGTAGGATTATATGAACTAGTAGGCATACGTTATATTTTCCACATGATTTGGTTGGTTATAAATTGGCTATAAATAAAATACTGCACTCTAATACACTTTCTTTCAAAAAATTAAATACAAAAACATAATCATTTACATTGTTTTTTTTTTAACGTAAAAGTAAAAGCTAAATTGACTACGCTAGCCTAAAGCAAAATTCTCAAGTCAAAGTTAGGTCCCAAGTATTCTATATTACGAAAGAAGGAAAGAATATTTCCTCGAATTTTTAATACTTTTCGATAAGCATTAAACGATGACGCTCAAAATTATTGCGAACAAGATATCTCCGATATAACGTGAAGATCCCGCCCTAACCTAGCCCGGGGCAGAACGGAGAATGCAAAATATGTCCCTTTATTTTTTGTCGCAATTTAAAGAATCTAGCGGTATTCAATTTTTATTTCATACTTGTTATCGTTCAATATTATTAAATACTTATATTTCATGATTACAAAATTGTACTTTTTACACCAGGCGCACGAATCACGGGCCCTATTTTTTTTTTCTTTAGGGTATAAAATGCGATACATAATATTATGTTTATTACTTGTAGTATATGGATGTTTCGAACAATTATTTTTAAGAATTATAAACATGAAGAGCTATAATCTTAATTACTCCTTTCCTCTTTGAAAAGGAAGTGAAGACTGAATGTATTACTAGATTTAAAAGATTAATCAAGTATCACAATACTCAACGTTACTACTGTACTCCGAATCGCTCAATTTTTACATCTTGACACACAAAGATGTACCAAAAAAATAAATTTATTGGTGGAATTTGTTTACGGCGAAATTCCGTGGAGATAACCGAGGGTTTCCTATGATCGGCATGCTAATTTCCCTCTGAAATATATTCTTCTTATTCTAATGTTTTATTGACAAGGTTTTCGTAAAATGTTAGGTTTTTTGATTTTGTAGATGATATCATTTTGTGATATTTTAGAGGTGTATTATGAATCTTTATGAAGGAGTGGTATAACTAACTATAGGTACATTATGAGAACGGAGAAGTGAAATAATGATTTTTAATGATTTTTTTCTTGCTTGATTTTTCACAGATTTGTTCAGTCTGTATGACCTCTATATTGTATTTGATAACAGCAGATTGTAGGCACATCACATATAATATAAAAATAAGATATGAAACTCTGTTTTTTGGATACATATGGTATGTATAATAAAATGTTTAAATATATCCAGAGGTCTAGTTTCCATATTTCAAGCGACCCTTGTAAGTCAGTGATAAATAGGCTTTACGCGGTAAATGATTTACATATTGTAGTAAAGAAGACCCTGATTTAGTTATAATATTTGTTTCTGAAAATGGTATATAAAAAGATTTCTTTTGTTCACAGGCAACTGCTTGCACCTAATCTACGTCAAACTATCTATCTTCCAAATGGTGCTGAAAGTGAAATCAGAACGGTGAGTTATAACATTTCTTAATACTCAATTTAGGGCTGATTTTTCAATCCTTGGTTAAATCTTACCTTTCCAATAAAGTATTACACAATAATATACAGATGTCAACTAAAAACTGTCAAAAAGTGGGCAAGTAACACATTTTTAAAATGGTTGTTTATAACGATATTCGATGAATAAGTTTTAGCTAAGGATTGAAAAATCAACCCTAAATTATATAAGAAATTAAGTACTTTTAATGCAGATTAATTTTTAGTATCAATATTTAAAGTAACAAACTAAGAGCATACCTATATTCATGTTTGATGTTGCATAATATACACAAATTATATCACGATAATTTTAACAGTGTAATTGACAACAACAAGAAAAAAATTATATGTTATTTTCTTTATTAATAACAAACTTTAAGTATCCGTTATAACGTAATATCAAGGCAATTTACTCAATCTCAAGCATTCATTTGTCAACTTAACTTCTAGAATTGTAAAACTGCCAAACACCTATAAGGCATCTTCAGTTTAACAACAACACTATTAAAAGCAGAACAAATATAGCGTGACTTTAAAATTGATCATTTTTATTAATCAACTAGCGGTCCGCCCCTGCTTCGCCCGTGGTACATATTTCGCAATAAAAGGTAGCCTATGTTCTTTCAAAGGGTCTAAAGATTGTCTGTGCCAAATTTCATCAAAATCGGTCCAGTAGTTTATGCGTGACATCCATACATACATACAAACCTTTCCTCTTTATAGTAAGTATACTAGAGGTCCGCCCCGGCTTCGCCCGTGGTACATATTTCGCAATAAAAGGTAGCCTATGTCCTTTCTCGGGTATCAAAATACCTCCATACCAAATTTCATGCAAATTGGTTCAGTAGTTAAGGCGTGATTGAGTAACAGACAGACAGACAGAGTTACTTTCGCATTTATAATATTAGTATGGATAAGAAGAAGAAGAAGAAGATAGATAACATATTATAGGAACAACCCAATACTCCTTTAATATACAAATAATGATTAATACATCCAGGAAATCATGTAAACAAACTATGTATGCTAGATATGGTCCATAAAAAGCAATATCAGGCACAATATTACAAAGGCACACTTAGCTAAACACACCGTCAACACTGGTGCTAAATAACAGACGATAACTCGCTCGAAGCCGGCTTCAACTGCAATTTGTCTTAACTTTAACTACCTCGCAATCGATAAACTAACTAGACATTAATCTTAAAGTACTGTTAAGTCGCTGATTTACGCTCTGAATATAGTTGTGCATGCGTTAATCGTATTAGTACCGTGTGACGTCATTATTTTAATTTTTGGTAATGATAGTATTTTCATGAAGGATTTCAAAACTACTACAGTGAAGATTCCATAAACGCAGAATTATTTTCTTAATTCGTAGTATTTTTAAAGATGAAATCGAACTGAGCCAAACGCTTAATTAAATTGTTTGGAGAGTCATTATAACTTCTTCAATTCGTTTTCTAATGAGAGCTATAGATAGAGAATTAATTGATGCTTTCGTTTTAAATGAATTAAGTATCGTCATAACTCATAAGGTACTTTTAATAAGGACTTACTCTTATAGAAAAGTATTTAAGCCTGTTACAGACTAAAAAGTTAAAATGTCAGCCTCAGAACCCACTAACACTTTTGGCAAAGATGAGCCTTACGAAACAAAACTCGATTCTTCAAGACGCACGACGAACTAATCAGAACAATCGACTCCCAAGTTAAACATTGTCGATTCAAAGAAAACCGATTCAATATAATTTGACAGAACCGATTAAATATAATTTGACAGTTGTGATAAACAAGCCGGGAGGATTCGAAGCAGAAGTCTATTTAATTGAAAACTTCGAGCAATTATAACTTTCCACTGAACGGTCGGGCAGATCCATCTATTATTTTATACGCGACTAGCTGGGCCGCGCGGTTTCACCCGTATTGCTCCGCTCCTGTTGGTCTTAGCGTGATGATATATAGCCTATAGCCTTCCTCGATAAATGGGCTATCTAACAACGAAAGAATTTTTTCAAATCGGACCAGTAGTTTCTGAGATTAGCGCGTTCAAATAAACAAACAAACAAACTCTTCAGCTTTGTAATATTAGTATATACGTACATAATGTAATAAGCTGGGCTTTGAAGAAGTGAAGTTTGAATTATTTTTGCGTTGTAACAAACGAATTAGATGACTTTACGTTTTGAACTCTTGGCAACCTTAAAGGGAATAAAATCAGATGAAATATCGGAGAAAATCAGATAGTCGTAAAATATTTCTGCTCTTGCAGTTATTTTAGGAATGTCTAGCTATGTGGGAAGATAAGAGGCTTTATGATAATATTCTATAATATTATTTTATTCGAGTGATTTTTTTCTTTAAACTTAAATATTAAAAGTGAGTATAGAAAATTAGAAACACGAGTCATACAAGAACTAGGTATAAAACGGTAATAATAGTAGGCATTTTTATTAGCAAACATGGATTATACAATGTACACTGTTGTAATTGTAAAAACATCTTATTCCCAAAATCACAAACCACCACAAAAATAAATTAGGCAAAAACATAAACTCTTCAAAAGTTCAAAACTAAAATAAATATAAAGGTACATCCGAATTTATTGTTGATAATGTTAATTGGAGTGGAAACCAATTGGAAAGTTATCGGATTTCGAGAATTCATTCGACGATAAACGGCCCGAGTCAGCCGTCTCATCTGACAGACAGCGTTATCTAACTCAATTAAAATCTGAAACATTCGGACTTTCGGTGAATGATTCTGAGCGATCCATTTTAATATGTGCGCTGTATCAAGTTCCATTCAGATATTGGTCGGTTCAATTACCGATATGAAGTATTGTTTGTAGATTGCAGTTCCGGGTGAAAGACATTGGTTATAGTTTTGTGGTTTCTATATCAAACCAGCAGTCTGCCTGCGCATTCCCTAATGTGCATAAAGTGTTTTAATTTATGATTACCGTTGATATTTACAACACCTATTTCATAAAACTTGATGTTTTATTTTCCAGACAAAAAATAACATGTCTTTTGACAAGATAGTCTAGTAGCACAGCTACTTGACTAATTTTATGTACCAAATGCATAGATTCAAACGAGACAAGCAACAATACATATAGGCTGAATTATTATCGCATTTTTAATATAGACTGCAATGAATAACTTCTTTCTACTGTTACACTATGTTAGTGATAAGCGTGACATTGTCATTTTTGTTATATGGATTTACTTCAATCTTTCACAGACATATGCTAAAATATATCTGAATTTCAAAGTACATTTCTCGTCCTAAGTACTCTAGACGGCGATCCCGGTGTGCTCGTACGGTCAGACGTATTTCACACCAATTGCCAATTTCTTTAAGTATGTAGCTAAAATCTACATGAGAATTTCCTGGTGAGCTACCGGTACTAAAACTTTCTTAACGGTTTAGTCATAAATAATAAAAAAAGTTCAGCAGTTTCATTAACCACTGTTATGGATTGACTGTCTGATTTGACTGATTTTGTCTGTTTAAATTATACTGCCAATTCTAAATTAGTGAAAACTTATTATTGACCTGTTACATACCGACACCGGACTTATAAATATAAAATAATAGGTAGTTCTATTATTTGCAACGCATGAGAAGTCAATTGAAAACTATGAAACAGATGCTCAATATGAAAACATTGTATAAAACTATGCAAAGTCGTTGTCCCGTCATAAACGTCGGCTGCTTTAAGGAAATCATTTGGAAGTAACGCTCGCACGCAATTTTCTTGACCTCCCGGGTCCGTATCAACAATGTCTTCGGCTGAACGCGTTACAACGACTATTTTAGGGCTCGGCTTTGAACGTACTGTTTTCTTTTATATTTGGTACACAAGGGCTTGGGTGAACCTACTGTTTGCCTTTAGTTTAATGTTTGGTACACAAAACGTGAAAAATAAATGCGGTTGTGTATGAAGAAGACAGAAATAAGTCAGTTTTTTTATTTGCAATGGAACTTTGAAAAGAACATTTATTGCAGAGTACCTAATGGTAATTTTAGTTGGGAGTTGTTATATAAATAAAACTTAAAGATTTATAGACATAACACACTCGTTACTCGTAGCGTTAACTGTATTGGCATTAATGTAAATATATTTCACAGACATTGTGTAGACACATCCATACCTACTAAAGAAAGTCGTTCCTTATACAATATTTTCTTTGCGATAATATTGTGCGTAGGTTTTAAATACTTATATTATCATTAAGTTTAGTCATAGTGACATGAGTAAAAATAAATAATTAATTCCCTATAAGTATTACAATTTGAACAATAACAAGCATACAAGAACAAAGACCGAACATCTTCAACCTATTCTTATGACCACCTGTAGCTGCATTCAACCGCTACAAATACAATCTAGAAACGAGAACCACGCGCAAACTACCAATAGATTGATTGATGCTGCGAATTTTTCTGGGCACACGTCGCAAGGCTAAATTAAACAAGGTGACAAGAAAATTGAAACCAATCTAAACTTCCTCCAATCCAATTTGAATTTCCTTGCCCCCTCCCCCGCTCCACCTCTCACCCCCTCGTATCTTTGGAAGCTCCCTATCAATTTGGCGCGACCACCATGCATCGATTCGTAAGAAATTTCTAGATGGTTTTAGGTTGGGAACTATGATATAAGGTAGTAATATATAAGTAAATAGTATATAGGTGTTTTAAATATTTCGTCTTCAAATTCTAACTATAAACTATTACATGTGATTGAATGAATTTTGAAGTTCACTTAAAATGAATGTTAGTGTAGTCTTTTATTGTTGGATGAATACGCTAAGAATACTCCACCCTTCCTATACATATTAGTTGTTTATGTCAGTAGGTACTTGTCTGAAAAACTGCTGTGCTGCGTAGACAGACGCTGTGCTGTAAACGATGACATAATCTTACCGGCAAAACATCAGATTTTTGAAAATTATGAAAACGTTGGTGAAAATATTGTTTATAATTGACGATTTGATCGATTACCTTCTAGAAATATAATATTGTTTGAATAGATGCAAATAAAAAATAACGTATATCTGAAAGTACATTTGCGTTAACTAACAGCTGAGCCAGAGCCTTCAAATAAAACATCCCCAGAATAATCTATCGATATCCGAAACCCGTGATAAATTTCAAAAAAATGTACTCGCACCAAAAAATATATGTTTGATTAAAAATTTTTATCATCTTAATTCCACGTCGCAATTTCGCTAAAAGAAATGTCCAACGTTGCCTCTTATAATTAAATTTTCGTGAGAAATAGTAGGGGAGGCGACTGCGGAAAGATTCATGCGTAAAAATCGGCCTCCAAACCGCGCCCTTCATTTAAAGACGGGATTAATAGATGTCAAATGCAATAACATTATCGCGCGAGGGAGATTCCACCTTGTAATAAATTGCGTTAGGGTTTTCGTTGCGAGCTCTCGTGTTATATAAGTGTGAGGAGAATAATGAATCTTACATGTATTTAAGGCTGAAAGCATTTAATTGTAAAGGCTTCGCCGGAGCTGTTGAATGATGATTGTGAACGGGTTGGCTACTCTATGTATTCAGAGCCTTTCATATTGTTGAATTTTGTTGAATACGTTGAATTATATGTATGTTGAAAATTTAAATCAATGTTTAGGACTTAGCGGTGTTTTCTTTAATTTTAATAAGAATGATGATTGACGTATATACCTAATGTTTATACACAAAACCAACTTGGCCGATTTAAAAAATTCTTTCACCAACAGAAAGCTGCACTACTCCTTAGTGATAAAGGTATTTTTTTTTTTATTTTGTGGCTAGTAATTAATATAGAAATTCGAGTCCATTCCACTTTTGTGCTAATGCAGATCACTCCATAGATTTATGTGTTCTTGGATTTATCAGTCTATCAACTCCCGTGAATGGCTGCAAATTACCAGACCGACAGATCTGACTGTCAAGCTTAATTGATTATTATCAATCATATTGATATAGGTAAATGCTAGCAGCAATTAAACCATGATAGCCATTGATCATTTCATTATTATATACTATATAGGTATTGTGCGCTATATACCGACATACTATTAAGAACCGTCAGGGCGTATAATCATATAGGAGCTACCAACGTTGACAAGAGAGCATTTTAGTATAGTTGGTTATTTGATATACTGTTCCTCTTGCTATTTCGGTTAGAGTCCGGGCTGTCTGGCTGGTCGCAGTGGTTGCGTTTATTAGTGCGCATCTTACCTGCACAGGAAAATATCCTTAATTTAAAGTCATTTTTTAACGCGTAATTTTTAATCTTTTGCCTTTAGATAGATCCATGAGGCATAATTTTTTTATTGTAAGACGTTTTTTTCGTTGTTAAATAGGTGCCAGACGCAATTTTTTATTTCAAAATCATTAAAATGTCATCGAAATAAGTGAAATTCCATCAAACACCCAAAATATCAAAAACCCAACTATTCTAAAATGACTTTTTTTAAAACGTTAATAGCTCCCGTACCATAAGTATGATGACAATTTTATAGTAATGGCCTAAAGTGTGCCATTTACTGTTTAGTACAATTCTTTATATCATAGTCTCGCAGTAAACACACAACACATAACTGTTCTCTACCATCTCTATGTTGTTGTTGTGTGCGTTCGTTCACGATGAAGTATTATTTAACTGTCTATCTATATGTCTATATATCTATCTACCTACATGTTCCGCAGCTAAACAATAAACTTGAACACAATAAAAAATAACTCAACCAAAATTGTACTCGAAAAGCTAAAGCAGGCCGAGCACAACTCGCTCAGAACAACATAACTACACTACACAACGGAGAAAAAAACACAAATGTCAAAATGGTATTACGAGCACAATATTCGCATCCTTTTGAGCGGCGAATGAATGGGACTTTTCGATTTAGAAGCTCATTCGGTCCCGTTCCTTTGGCTCGCGAGTGAAAAGAAACAACGTAATTGCAACCGCGGCTTTCTATCGGGCCATGAAGTGGGAGACAAATCATAGAAGTCATTTAAGTGACACTTGGAAATAGATGACAGTAGCTAATGACTGTATACGGCGGCATTGATTCTCGCAATATGTCGAAAAGCGCACGTCTATTGGCTGTAAATTTGATTTAGTTAAGAAGCGCTAAAATATCTTTGAGTTAGAAAATTATAAACGCAAACGTGTAATTTGTTGAGGACCGATAGATCAAACAACAAAAACATTACTCTGTCGGCCGGTTGATTTGACTAACATTTTTATAATTTGTGCTTATGGGAATATAAATAAGACACAAACAGGACATTAGGAGTACCATAATATTAATTCGTAATATTGAACGTTCTCTATACTATCATTTTATATGGAATCGTTTGGAAAAGCCATTAAGTTTTTGAATATATTTATGAATTAATACCCATATACATACGAAACACACATACTTATACGAAAATACACTTAATAAAAGAATAATTAATAGCATCTCGCACATTTCGTGGCCACACGGAGCCTCCGTACAGCGACTGTTGAATGACAAATTAGGATATCTTGCGAGGCAAGAAATTATTTCCCGGGATTCTTTATTCAATATCTAAATGTGGTGCGATTAGAATAACAAACATCCCTCCTTCAGTATGTTTATTTTATTCAAAGGGATAAAATCATTAATGTATTCGTTATTTAAATTTTTATTTACATGTGAATCAAATTACGTAATAATATACTTACGCCCTGTTATTATACACAAGCTCGCTTTCATCAATATTATAACAGTAGGTTGTCTTACCAATTTCTTCTCTATAGAAGTGATATTATAAATCATACTAGCGGTCCGCCCCGGCTTCGCCCGTGGTACATATGAAAAATAGATGTTGGCCGATTCTCAGACTTACCCGATATGCACAGAAAATTTCATGAGAATCGGTCCACCCGTTTCGGAGGAGTATGCAGACTAACATTGTGACACGAGAATTTTATATATAAGAAGATTATCGTAATCGTATTAGTACATAGTAGAAGTGAATTAATGAAAAATGTTTGAGTTTGAGAATGAGTTAAATGCTAAAAGAAAAATAAATATGTCTCTAACTATAGGTATTTATCACACCACTGTTATCAGTATAAGAGATTACATATTATTATTTATTTAATCGTTGTTGTCCCATGCTTTACTCACCGTCTGGTTATATCTTAACCGTCTTGTTGTTGTTGTTATCTCTAACCCTCCATTTTCTTTGCTTTTTCATGCAAACCTGAACTGTATCCAGGAGATCGAGCACTGCTACTACCACGGCACGGTGAAGGACTACCCGGGCGCGTCCGCCGCGTTCCACACGTGTAACGGCGTGTCCGGGGTTATACACATCGGAAACGAGACCTTCGTGATACACCCCTTCTACGGCGGCGATCTCTCGGTCAGTGGCTTGTTTTTTTATTAGTAGAGGTGTCGTCGAAAATTTTATAAAGTACTTTTTTGTGGTTATGTGTCGACTTTTTTTAACGTCGGTCAATGGTATGTTTTTGTAAATAGCTATGTGTAATGTATGTGCAAATATTTGGCGGAGACATTTATTTCTTATTAAATATAAAGGTTCAGGATTATAAGACGAAAATAATATATAAAAAAGGAATGTAGAGTCTTGCTCACTACTTCATACTAATATTATTGGTTGCTATTGAAAATGTGCGGTAAGTAAGTACTGCATTTACTTACTTTTATTGAGGTAAGTTTAATTATACATTTTAACCGAGTAATAATATATCAACGTACGCTTTAATATTTCCAAAAAGTGCGTGTATCTTTTTAAAAGCTATGTTGCAGTTCAGCTGGAATTCTAAACAAAACAGCAAACGTCCGCAATTCCGTAGATTCGACCGCGACACGTTTCATTATTGCTAATTAATTAATGGCGATACCTGCGGTCACTGGATCGTTCTGCCAAAGCACTCATGAAATTGTAATGCGGGTAATTTTAGCAATTGAATATGTAATATTAAACGCCGGTAATGTTAGGCCATTATAACGCTGATAGATACGATTGAAACGTTATATGGCATTATATTGATTACAGTTTGTGTATAGCTATTTCATTAATAGGGACTTATTAATTTAATATTTAAACATGTTCTGGCTCAATAAGAGAGTCATTACTTGTATTATAACCCTTCGGTATGTTTCAAGTGAAATGATTCAACTTATAAAATAAATGTTCATTAAAATTCTACATAATAATATCACTATGATACAATGTATTTCATGAGCGTAATAAATCTAAAACACAACTTAAAAATGATTAGTCTCTAATAAATTGCACGATAGCATGTTTCTCACATAAAAACATACCAATTACATCCCACTCAATTTTATATACTACTCCAGAAATATATTTTTCATAATAATAAATCAGGTTTTTAAGGGCCGTTTAGCAGACGTCGTCAGTAAGAGTGTCTTAATTACGTACACTTTTTTCTTTGAACCATTAAACGTTTATGAGTGCTGTAACTTGTGAATCTGAGAAGTTGGGAGAAGGAGGGAAGCAAGGGGGATTTCACTTTGTGCTTTAACTTTCAGTTTTGCCGTTATTTACAGTTTCACTGTAACGACAAAGGATGGTAAATCATATCTTCATGACAAACTACAGTTGTTATGATATTAAAAGATAATTAAGAAACCATTATTGTGCCATTATTACTAGTGCCTATATAGAATGCTATCATGGAAAAACTATCCGTCTATTATAATTCAGATAGTAATCTCAAACTACCTAAAAATAGTCCGATAATATTCGGTCCTAGTTTTCATCGCCATTATACAGTTATCAACCATGTACCCTCTTTTATCGCGAACTATAAATCTAAATTTATTATAAGCGCTAGACATAATAATATGACACAGCATATTTTTCTACTAACGTCCAAATGCTATATAACATCAACCCACGGGCCACTTCGTATCAGTCACAAGAGACCGGTATTTGTCAAATTCTTGATAATCCCTCCCTTATCAAACAAAGCCTCATAAATTCACTTGTGTACAAAATGGTGCCCAAACACAATATTTGTGTAGAATTTAACCGTCTTTTACGACAATTTACACTGTTATAGTTTTGTAAATTATGTTCAGAGTAATTGTAAAACACAAATACTTTTACAATCTATGCTTAATATATTATATAGCTGAAGAGTTTGTTTGTTAGTTTGAACGCGCTAATCTCAGGAACTACTCTTCTTCCTATCGAGGAAGCCGCGGAGCACGGAGTCGTAAATAAAAAGTTATTATTTAACTCTTATCTGTTATGTTGAATCTTCAGAGAATGGTAAAAATCGGGAAATTTAAATGGGGACTAAATGGAGTTGAACAATGTTTATCAATAAATGTGGGCTCAATAATACTCACGTAAAATCAAATACAAGAACGGAATTTAATTTTTTTGTTTGCATTTTACAAAGATTTATTTACCGTCCCCATTCCGGAGTCTGTTTGTAGATAATCAAATCTGACAAGTTAAATTGACTCACTTTCCGGGGTTCGATTGCGCTGAAATTTACATGTATGTGTGAGATCCATGACGTAAATTTTATACGATATCTGTATATAGAATACGTATTAAAGAACCTACAAAGTCGAGTATAGTTTCTTTTTTTACATTTATTTTATACAGATGATATAATTCATTTTATTTATTACTAGCTTCCGCCCGCGACTCCGTCCGCGCGGAAAAATTAAGAAAAATTAAGATTTTTTTTTTCTACGTAATTTTCCGGGATAAAAAGCATCCTATTTTATGCCCAGGATAATAAGGTATAATTATACCAATTTCCATCAAAATCGAAATGTTAGTTTTCACGTGATGCCTTCACATACAGACAGACAGACAGACAGACAAAAATTTTTTTAATCACATATTTGGGTTTGGTATCGATCCAGTAACACCCCCTGCTATTTATTTTTTCAATATTTTCAATGTACAGAATTGACCCTTCTACAGATTTATTATATGTATAGATAGACAACGCTACCTAGAAAAATAAATACCAGTAACATAGTAACTCACTGGAGGCTTGAGGCATATTTATTATTTATTTGAAATAAGATAAATAAAATGCAAAAACTAAGAAGCAAGGTATAAGCATAGAGCATTTACGAAGCACACGTCCTTTGTAATTTGTACCCTTACAAAAGTAGAAATGCCGGCTAAAACCGACACGAAATGCTTTTCTCAGCTCAGTATCACTGCTATTTAGCCAGCTTGCACGCTATCCTTTACACACACGCTACTGATTTAAACTAAATGAATGAATGAAAAATTCTTTATTGCACACTAAATACAAGTTTACAAAATAAGTGCAGGTTATAATATGTACAGAGGGCGGTCTTATCGCTGTAAGCGACTTCTTCCAGACAACCCGAAAAACCAGAAGGATACTAAATACGTTTACCTGTAGTAACTCAGGCCCCGGAACCACAGACACAATAGAAAATCTATTGTATCTGGGACCGATCGGGCCGCTTGGGGCTCAATGGGTTAAACAAAAGTATCTCGAATAGTTACTGAACCTTAATATTATACAACATCAAAATGTCAACTACTCTGATCCCTCTAAGAGAGTCTGGCAACAACAACTAAATCAAAATAATCAGGACAAGGACGGTGTAATTCAATCAACGCACCGTTCAAACGCAATTACAATCCACTTCACTTGTAATTAACTGTAATCGTGACGTAATGAGTTTTTGAGTGCTTCAAACGCTCTCTGACGCACTCCAGTAACATTACAAAATGACAAAAACGCTACACGCTCTGCGACACAGTTATGTGTCTCGCGTACTTGTATAATTGTGTTATCTGCTAAATTGTACTCATTTTAATCTCATGTAAACGGTAGATAGAGTTTTTACTAAAGTTTAAGTTTTCTGCTTAATTTGGGTACAGTTTTAATTAAAACTTATTGGGATTATGGATAGTGGTGTGATTAATTTTAGTAAATAATTCAAGCACTTTGTTGTAGGAAGATAGTCACTTTATTTATCTTCAAATAGAGTATCGAAGGTATGTCTTAACAGTCTGAAGGATACGAGTGAACTACACACAAAGAGCTATATAACTCAACTATTTTAGGGTCTATATAACACTCAAAATTATACCTTTATTTATGACCCTCTTCGAGTATTTCTTACCCGTACTTCTAGGAATCTATACAATAAATATTCACAAGGTTTAACATGTGTTACCAAGTGTTGAGTGTATACAGAACTCACAATAGGTTTACCAAATGTGCATGATAAGAAAAAAAAAAGGTCGTTGCAATAAATCACACGTATAGTGTAAGAAACGTAATTGCTTTTTAAGAGAGAAACTTTTGTAAATGAAATCAATATTTCAACA
>CAJQZN010017643.1:0-32609 GCA_907164685.1 Colias eurytheme | reverse complement strand
TCAAGTAAAGCTTTGAAATAAATTGAAAAGCGATGGATAAAGCTACAAAATATAATATGGATGCTTGCGCAGAAGACGTAATAGCGGTTTTCAATCAAGCAGTGACAAGATGGCTATTCCCATACCAATAGAGCCTTAGTTGCTCGTTTTCCCACAGTTCTGGTGCAGTGCCAACAAAAATATATCGTTATGGCACACGTGCTTCGATTTTAAACCAAACGTAACGGTTTCTTTAAGCTGATTTTACAAATGTTTAATAATTTATTATATCTTTCAAAAGTTCAGTTTACTTTAATCTTGCATCCTGTTTCAGGTGTGACTTGTTCGTAGATTTGGTAGAAGCCAATATTCAGCACATCTTATTAATTTATGTACAAAACAGATTGTTGAAGGTATAGTTCATTTACAATTTGACTAAGCTTTGTTATTTTAATGAAAGAAAGCTTTGTAAAAACACAACTATAATAAAATAGGTAGAAAAGTTTACAAACATAAATATGTAATATTATAGAAATAAAATGGCAAAATTTTTATAATTTTTTCATGAAATTTTCGTCTAGCATACCTATTACATTTTTTTCGAAAAAACTATTACTGTTATTTTAACAAGCTGCGACAAAACAGACACCTATGAAAACCTCGAAATTACCTCGTCTCTCAATTATCACGATTTCATTATAAAACGGTTGAATCGTTTTGAATTTTAGTACATAGACATTGGATAATGAACTCTATTCAAAACACGGACACTGTGGGTAGCATTTATAATAAAACTATGTTTAATATTATTTTTCTTCAGTTTTTTTCCTTGTCTAGACGAGGCGTTACGTGCAGTTATGTTGTTTCCTACACGGCGCGGATGTCGTTGTCTTCCTACAAGAGTATTAGATGCCAACAGCTATTGTTTGCCAGTAAATTATGTAATGAATCTCATATCTCATAGTAATTTATTATAATAATTCAATTAATTATAGCTCTGATTCGAATGGTAACAGATGAAGGCTATTTTAATACTGTTAATGTTTAAATTGTGTTATTTAGTGGAGGTTTTTCATCACTGTTTTTCATTAAAAGGCGACAATTCAATCAACTGTCACATGCCAATTGACAGACTTTGTCGTCGCTCGATTTTAACAAAGGAAGAGCATTCCAAAAGCTAACTCAATAAAGAAAATCCAATTGCGATGCAGTATGTAGCTTTGAAAATAGTTCCTTGACATATCGCCACTTTGCTTCAATAGTGGATAATTAAAAAACGTGCACATTGAATAGTTCAGACAACTCTATGTGTTTACGTGAATAAATAGTTGGGAAATAATAAACCCTACTTTTGTATCAAAGTTATGTAAAAAGAGTAAGACAAGATTCCAGATTACAGCACATAATTACATGAATTTACTACATAACAGTGGTTAATATATATGCTTAATTTAATCCTAATACAGGAAGCATTAGTTAGAGGCAGGCATTTTAACGACACGGCTTACATTATGATCCCGTTTCTCAAAATTACAAGGGGCTGTGAAAATGGATTGTGTCGAACAACTCATTATCATATTATTTTGCTTTGCTTTTCCGAGTTTAACGAAATAAGATTAGTCCTTTTGAGCAAAGTAAGAAGTTTTATATATTTCTTATAACTTAAAATTAAATTAATTATTTGAAATAATATTTAATGTTATTTCAACAATCTACTATTTAACCCATGAGCCCCGAAAGGCCCGATCGGTCCACGACACAATAGATTTTATATTGTGTCTGTGATTCCGGGGCCTGAGTTATTAAAAAATATGGTATTATTTCAAAATCGTCCCAAATTTAAACCAAAATGAGTTGAAGTTTATTCGATTTTTTTATCTTTACTGGAAATGAGTAATGACATAATAATCGATATTATAAATGCTCGTGCATTTTTGTTAATTTCAGAATCAAAGTAGCCATGGAAAGTTATTAGGAATATTGAAGTTAGGCTGTACCTATAGTGTATACTTCCTTGATCAATTTCCGATACGTCACTTAAAATCATTGTATATCTCAGGATTGATTACATTTATCGCAACATACATCTGGTATGTAAATACGCAATATGCGAACAAAAGGAAAGCTATTTGTTTCATCTACATTAATATGAAGATAGTATCTTAATAGTGTTATGTTTCGCTTTCATGGCGTGGTCAAATGTTGGCCGCTTTTATTGGTGAACGCTGGTCATGTATTTGATTGTTATAGCTCATCACATAATGTACCCTTCGACGCACTTATTATTTCTGCTATAGATAATCATATTATTTAATTAATTTAAATATAAGTTGTATTATTTTTGTTAATATTTCGGATATCAATTTATCCAAATATATTATTTTCATGTATCCAAAATATGTAAATAAGGTTTGGGAAAGTTTTCGATAGAATCTTATTGTAATTAAAAGTTAAATATACCCTCATTGCAAAATATTACCTAACTTCAACTTCATTCATGATTAATGCTTTAATTAACTTTTTGCAAGCGTACCTGTATCTATTACAAATAGCGTAAATTTATCTCAATCAAGTACCCGTGTGAACCAGCCATTAATCTCGCATAGAAAGGCTTTCGAAGACAGATATTGTTATGAATTGCAAATTATTTAGGCGAGGTGCACGCGATAGGACGAACGGTTGCTACACGTTTCCTGCTGTGTATTAGCATGAAATATGCTTGTTTAGGGCGTGTGCAGACATATGAACATGGAATGTCTATGGTTCCCAGAGAGAAAATAAGCAGGATTGTGTATAGAGGACTTTACTGACGTTGAATGCTTAGCCGTCTTACTACTTACTTCTTATTTAAACTTTTAATAAATAGCTAGCTAGTTGGGCATCAAATAAAATCCGAGGTTAAATTTTTATCGAATGTCTTGGTAGTCGAGGTGAGACAGCAATTTTTCAGTCACATTTTTCATCTTCAACATAATATTTGATTTAACGCACACGATAATCTGTACACAACTTTATCCCACTCCATCTTAAAGACAAATAGAAATGAAACGGGAATATATTGACAAATGGGACCGCTCGGTGCCGCGAGTGTTGATATCGTAATTCAATTATTATACTTCAAAATTCATTATAGTAATGAAGTGATTGTAATCTAGTTGCTGACTATTTATTATTCATAAATTTGTTTGATGCATTTAGTTGTTCGATCGACTCTATTGTTATGAAGGATGTTTATAAATTTAAATAGACATTTTTCTTGACCTTCCTCAGTTAAATCTAAGCGTATAATATGCCGAATATCTTAAATTTTAAGACATTAGATAGAGCGACTGTTATCATGTTATCTCCATGCATGAATACTGAGTAGGCTATATTTAAAACTAAAAAAGTACAGAAAAAATATTTAAAATCCCTGTGACTATAAAAACAACCTAATAACCAGTTAGGTGCCTACTAGCACATGAACACATGGTTTAAAATATTATGAAAGACCTCCCGCATACAAATATAAGTTTAAATTTACATTTATACAATTACAGATTTAAATTGTAATTACATACGTTGGTGGAAATTTGTTTTCACCTTAATGATACAGACCATAAGAATAAAACGCATTTTTATGGAATGTTGAATGATTATATGTTGGCCTTCCGCTTATTTTATAACACAACTGCAATTATGTATTACAAAAAAAAAAAAGAAAAAAATTCCATATTTGAAAATGATTTAAGTAGACCGTACAATAATATTATCAATATGAATATCAATACGAACTTATTAAGTCTTTGTTAAAATTAAAAATACCGTTGTTTAATTAATGTTATTTTTAATGAGGAGAATGTTTTTATATACAGCAGCGCAAGAAAGCCCTTTGATGTAAAATGTAAAAAATATGCAAATTGGTTCCAAATTTGTAAATATTTAAGTCTTATAACCATTTACCAGTGCGGTTTTTATTAGTCGTATCACCCAAATATGGTTGACAAACATATTAGCGAAGTAATTTCCCTATATTTTATATTTTTAATTCGTTTAATTTACTTCGTTTAATTGCTCATAATATGTACACGCCTTTTTGTAAATTATGATACAGTTGAGGAATTTATATAGGGTGTCCCAACAAGAACGCAAGATTTAAATTTGGCGCCATTCGAAGTGTCATTGTTTGACATATCAACAAGTGTTATTTTTTTTTAGTAGAAGGTATAAGGTTAGTGAAAATGTAACGCTAAACTAAGGATCAACACATTCTCATAGTAAAATTTGTTTTACCAAAATAGTGAAAGTTTTGCGGCTACAGTAAGCAAATTGCGAACAAAGAAATTGCGATCAGTAAAAGAGATTAATGGAAAAAGTTGCTGAAACTGGGTCTGTTAGTGATGTAAAGACAACAACGCGCCTTCGACCAGGTCGATCAACCGAAAATATCGCAGCTGTATGTGATGATATCGCTCAAACTCCATCCATCTCAATTCAACACCGAGCTCCAAAAATTGGTGGTTCCGAATCCACTATGCAGCGAATTTTGATAAAAAATTTGCGTCTTGCATGCTGGAGGGGATGTGGTTTAAACAAGACTTCGCCACATGTCATACAGCCAGAGAAACAATACAATTGCTGCATCAGTCATTTCTCGGTCATGTTACTTCACGCTTTGGGAACCATAATTGGTCACCTAGATCATGCGATTTAGGGGTTTTTTTGAAATCCATGGTTTATGCGATTAAGCCGACGACGACCCAAGCCTTAAAAGACGAAATTGGACGCTGTATTGATGAAATACCACAGCATTTACGTAAAACGGTCATTGAAAATTTCATTAAAAGATCGCGTATGTGCCAGCAAAGCCGCGGCGGCCATCTCCCTGGTGTGTTGTTCCAAACATAACCTCATCTTGTCTACTTTACGATATAATATAGCTTTCACAATTTTTTTTTTAATATCTGCGTTTTATGTCAAATTTAAATCTTGCGTTCTTGTTGGGACACCCTATATATGAGTACCTATAAAAAAATCTTTTAAACCCGTTTTTAAAAAGTAAGTATAATTGAATAATTATTGGAATTCAATGATAAGACATTATGTATAAGTGAAATTGTGTTCATATACTATATCGTACGAGTTCATTCAAAAAATAATGTAGAGTTCATGCAGAATAAATACTTAACAAACAGAAATAAAACTTTTCGCAACACCATAAATCAAGCACCAATAATTTGAAATTAAAATGGAATGGTAAATTCTGCCCACGTCTAACTAATTTCAATTCCATTTTGCAGAACTAACAAGTCTAAATACTTGGAATGTAATTGTTCCGATGCAGGTAGCTAACAAGTGACATACCAATTAATTTCTCTAGGCGAGCTTGCAAAACGATTTATTTTTTTATTTGTACAAGAAACAGGAAACATTCTGGAGAATTCCCGCCTTGTACATGTTTGGAATGCTACGAAACAGAAGTAAAACGTCGCGACATCGCGGAAATAGAGAATTTCCCATACATTCCAGATTGTCATATATCATCTCATTGTTAAAATTGTGGATTTATTTGAAAACTTGTGTGCAATACTGTACTTTAGTGGACAGACGAACATTTGTTAGTTTTAAGTACTAGTATTATATTATCTGTGATTTTAAGCCTTGTGAAGCGATGTGCATTTAACGGGAATAATTTATTTGCGCAAATATTTACTCGGTTTCAAAGATTTACGGCTAACTCATAGTTTTATAGTGGTCGTTCGTTTGTACAATTATTTATTTACTTCCTTGTTTTGTCTCCTTCTTTAAAGATGGTGTTCAATAACGAGGCAAATAAAGATATTTAAAGATAAATAATTATTTCGTACAACGGTTATTAAATTATATACAATTTTATGATAAAAATAAATAATAAGTAACTGACATGTTCAGTCAAAGAAAGGAAGTACATAGTATTTATTCTTGTGATTTTTAATTTTTTAGTGTTTAGAGAAAAAAATACTGACTTATAATATTGTTACTCTCCCCACACTTGAAAGCTTGGCTTGAAAATGTAATTCAGAAAGCTGCAATAATTGAATATAGTAAACAATTAACAAGCTTTTACGCTTCATCGCAACTGTTCCTATGTCACTATAACTTTTTATTACTAAATATTCAGGATAATGTATTTATTCTCAGTGTAATTAAACCAATTAACGTAGAACTTTGATTAACGAAACATCAATTATTAGTGTTAATGAAAACTACATTTAAAAGACAGATAACAGCAGCATATCAAATTAACGGTTCATATTTTAAAATCAAAATACGAACTTCGAACGTCGTTTTATTGGCGCCAGTCTCAAAATAGCTTCTTTCTCATTCCAAGATTACAAAATTCCAAACCATAGTAACTTTTTTCACAGATAATAATGGTGTCATTTCTTTCATATCCGCAAAATAATTACAAAGCACACGCTTATTACTTACATATCTTATGAATATGTTTATTTTAATGAGTCAAAAGCATTTTTAGCACTATTTTACGAAAAGTTCGTTCTGATTGTATTAAGCTGTATTGATTTTGTTTGTACATTAGCTACTTATATGTTGATCGCGAGTGCAGCCTTTAATTAAATTTAGATTTAATTAAATTTATTTTAAAACAAATTTTTATGTTCTTACACTTTAATTAAATAATGTCATAATTTATATTTTAACGTGGGTAAAATTATTTTTTTGTATAAAGTTACTGAACGTCGCTATTAATTCCGACGTCGATAAAATTCCTATCAATGTTAATGTAATAAGTCACTTTAATCCAAAAATATGAACACTGAACGTCCTCGCTGTAACTTCTCATATTTCAAAGGAATAAATTTTCTGCCATAAGCTTACCTGAACGTAATTTATGTGACGCCTCCACCAAATATTGCAAAACATATTTTACAATATTTATCAGCTATTAATGTGATAACTGACATCAAATAAATTATTTAAATAATAAAGTGTTTATTGCACTGTTAAACTGTGAATTTAACTTTAAGGGTATTACGTGAGGAGTGAAGACAGTAAGGTAAACATAAATATTATATAAAGCAATTTTATTGAAGAGTTAAATGAAGTATATGTCTACGTAATAATAAGTGCAGTAGTTAATAAATAATAAGTGTTCTTTGCAATAAGAAAGCTACAAATAGTAAAGCATGCATGTCCTTTAATTTGGATGAATTTATTTAATGTAAATCTACTTACGTGACACCAAGCGGTCAACCATCTTTACTTCACATATTTTCTTTTCGAAGATAGCGATCGCTGCTAACCATAACAACACCCTATTTTAATAGACTTTAGCTTTTAATTTGATTATCTATAAACTACATACGCTTATCATACCTGCCAATGAATGCAAGAAAAAGCCGCGTCTATTTTTACTATTTTATTAAGCTGATGGGTTATCATTACTCTACCGCAAAGGAGCACATTAAGATCAGACTTTTGAGATGCCGCAGAAAATAAGTAAGCGTACAATAAAGCAAACACAAGAAATAACAAGATAGTGTTTTGTTTTCTGCATATCTACGGAGTCTGTGTACCGTGACTATACTTTTGTATCTTTAAGAAAATAAAGAGCTGTGTATTTCGCTCTGAATATACAAAATTTGCGCTACACTAATGTCGATTCGATAAAATAAACTGAACTAAATTAACTTTACTGTCTTGGGAAATTCCCTATGACAAAATAATAACAAAACCTTAATTGAGATAAATAAATGTACATACAGTTTAAATATGAATCCATTTGGATAAAACTTTACAATAATAAAGGTTTGCATTCTCCACTATAAAAATAAAAAAAATGGTTATACACAATACTTGATGTTTGTCCCGTGGGTTCGGGAGAACCGCAGCACCTAAATTAGTAAACACATACCCAAACATCTTAATTTCTTAGAAATAACATATCCAAGGTTTACGGTCAAGCTTAACACAAGACAGTGGCCTCAACCACACTGACATGTCCTTGCAAGGCCGACGGGCATTGTCGAAACTGGAATGACATCTGCGTAGGCCGGAACGTATCGAATTATACTGGATATAATGCGAAAGGTAACTGGTTTGTTTTCGTTTAAATAATAGACGTTGTAATGATAATAAATCGTAAATATTGAGCAAACTAAAATTTGTATTAATCAACAGAAACTTGGAATACAACAACCAAATATTCTTAATAAAAAGAAGGTTGTGGCACCTATTTTAGTCTATATTTTTATTAAATACCTAAGCTCTCTACAAGTAAACCACCTCATAACACTTTAAAAAATGTAGTAGATAATAAAAATTTATTAATTAATTTTTAAAAGTTACATATTGGCCCTTAAAGCGTGAGCAAATGAGTTATTTATTTATTTATTTATAATACTTCATTGTACAAACATGAATGGACAAAGCAGAAAAAAAAAAGAACAAAATTACAAAGGCATCATTTGTACAAAAGGCGGCCTTATTGCTGAACAGCAATCTCTACCAGGCAACCTGTTATTTATTTATTTGTTCCTTGTAAGAACTACGCACTTTGTTGGCTGTTGCGTTAATATGGCCTTATACCAAAGATGAACATTCACATGCAACTTTTATCTGTACTTTAAACATCTCAAATGAAATCGCAGTTAGTTTTTATTGCGCCAATCGTGAGTATCGCAATGTTCTTGGTGTCCGCTTATCTAAAGCAAAACTATCTGTTTGAACCCATTGTTTTAATTGTTTGTATGTTTACTTAATTCTTGCACTTTACATTTATTTACGGCCATCGGTTACATTTTATATAAATGTGATATAAATATGATTTAAGCACCGATTCATATTTTGATGAAATTATTACCATTTATTTTAGACTCTATACAGTTATAAATATAAATGTGAGCTTTGTTTCATTTACTTGAAATAATTCAAATTTCTTACCATTTAAAGAAATTGTTATTTATAAATCAGATATAAACAAGAATTGAACAAGAAGGAGCTACACAGATTATACATAAAAACTTGCCCCAACTTTCCACATAAGGAAAATTGTAATGAGGAAGGTAAAATGTTGATATTATTAGCACAATCGTTCTGAAAAAAAAAACATTAATAGAATACCATTTAGTATCGATTCAATAACATTAATAGCAATCATTTCGTAATATTAACATTACCAATATGTGCACTGCCTTACCGGTCGTGCAATACCCACGACAACGCAGGTTGTGACGTCCTTACAAGGCCGTCGCGCGTTGGTGGAAACTGGTATGCAGGTTGTACGGATCTTGCTCTCGGTAACATTATAGATACTCGTGAGAAAGTTGTCTGCGATTTTTTGTCACTACATGGTGGATTATTTTGTTATTACGGTGGTACAAGGCATAATACCGGTTACAATCAAGCGTTACATGTGTAAGACAATACTTAATGTTTTTTGTGAGAATGGACAACGGAAGTATCATGTTTCAGTATAACTCAAGAGTCAAGAGTATCGTTGGCGTTTGAACCTCACGTAGGCTACTGTGGCTACTGTCAGTTTGTATTACTTATTAGATACGCGAGCTGGTTATCGTAATGGTATATTTCATCATAAACTAATTTTATACAAAACTTTCAACGAAACAAATTATGTAAAATTGCAAATGTTTTTCCTAAAAGTTATATTCTAATTAGTTATGTTTCAATTATTATATACTTTTAAGTATTTATTCGCACTGAAAATGAACTGAAATTGTTTACATCACCTTAAATTATGGTTATCAAAAACATGTCCATCCGAAATAACACAACTCTACCACGTCTAACCATATAGATGTACTCACCAAGACCACAGATCAAATACGTGGGTGGGGGCTTCAGCACGGAGCGGGAGTAGGCCCCGCGGACGGTCTCGAGCGCCCGGGGCGCGCCGGCCACGAGCAGCACGCCCGGGGACACGTAGCCCGCGTAGCGGAGCTCCGCGGTGGCAGCTGCGAGTGCACCCGCCCACCAGCATTTTGCGTTCGCCGCGAGGAAGCTCTGGAATGAAAGAGGGGTTTTAATACTATGTTGTAGCGTATTAGTACCTATATCTAGATACAAAAACTTAGAAACTATTGCTAGTGCGTGATGGTAATGTTTGACATCAATTAAAATTTTGAATCAATTGTCTTTAAATTGATTGCAATTACGCACATTGGAAGTAAAATACTTGTTTGCTAGGTAAATTAAATCAATACAAGATTTATAGACAATAGACATTAAGATATTTTGGATTTAAATAAGCTAAAATTATACCTACAAAATATAAGGCTTTACATTAGCATACATTTTTAGGTTCCTTATTTTGGCTTTGGAAAGATTTAAATATGTAATGTATATGTATGTGTACACTTTTGTATGTGTACAATGTATACACTTTTGAGTTAGAATGAATCTTAAGTCTATAACTGATTTAAGAAATGCAAGGACGCATTGAAGCTGACATTGTATCAGGGTCCACTAAGTTGATTCAAATTATATGAAACCAGAGATATCACATTATTTTAAAGCTTCACAAAAGCTCTTCTCTGTAGTCGACATTACAGAAGAACATACGAAAGTCTTGCATCCGTGTGCAGTGGAATGCATAAGTGAATTCCAAGATCCAGTTGTATTAATTGACTCGTTCAGTACAAAATCAGTAAGCGGATGTTGTAATTGTGATCTGTTAAATACAGGGCGAGGAGCAGATTGCGAAACACGAAATGCCAAAAGAACGTGTCAAGGTGAAACAAGAATAAGATCTTGGAGAAATGAAACTTTCAAACTATCGCAAAATATTTTTCAAGAAAGTATTTCACGTTTCATTAATTGAATACGCAGGTACATGCAGAATGTTCGCACGATAGCACATTTATATAATGAAATTTTAATCAGAGCAGATAGCGAGGCTTGAAAAATTATATGCGAAGTGATTTTTTAATGTAATACGTTCATCAGATCGAAGTGCAGCTTTTTTTGGTTCTGTGTAAAATAATGGAAATATTTAATAGATTTTTGTGGCCATTTTATTCGGTATAACCACAACCTAAAAATTATCCATATCAAAACCCATGTATCCATATCAAAGCATGGAACTTTCAATATCTCGGCCACTGCAGAATTTATCATCAGGTACCGCATTGTTCAATTGTCTTACTTATTTTAAGAAACCTTGTTTTTGTATTTCAGGTCTGCGATAATATCTAGCCTCCAAGTGCTGACAATCAGGTACTTGTCAGTACTTCAAAGAGTTTAACACATCAAAAGGCTTGTCGCTAATGTACCACTTATGTTCACACGATATTACTTCTGTTTTACTATGATGATATTCACATTAGGTTTCTTTTTTGTAGACACAATATAATACGTATTCTAAATCGTATTCAGATATGCACGTATTATAAAGGAAATGTTCTCTATGATAGAGTAGTCTTCGCTGCTCGTGCTTATCAAAGTACCAAAAACATCACGAATTTACCGCGAAATTTTATTGCATAGTATGTTATGTTCACGTACACTTACAAGTGTATATAGAGTCACGTTTGTTAAACTGTTAAAACATTTGTAAGATTTAACTGTACTTGTAATTAATATGGATCGTTAGACATGTTTATATATTGTAACGAATGTTACCAAATTTACATTAAATTGTTCATTTCAAATTTTAAACCAATTCTTCAGACCAAATAATAATCCAATTTCAACGAAAAACTGTTTCTACATAGTTAAGTGAAATATTATGATCCTTATCCTTATAAATAGCGTAGAAAGAGTTAAGACTAGATTTTTAATTTGATACAAATCTTTCCAGCTATCTCTCCTTTTGGAGCATTTTATAGTCATAAAAATATTGCACATGTTCTTTATTTTGTTATTTCTTGTAAAATCATCAAAATAGTTCCAGGAAATACTGCCACAAGAACGAATTTTTAACACCAAATGACATAACCACAATCTGAGGTCATATTTTATACTCAGTGATGTCATGTTATAACTAAACTAACTTTAAGCGACGGCTATGTTTGTGTTCTGTATTTATTTTAGTAATAAATACTTTAGAGCAAATTGGTGTCTAAAAAAGAAGACTATTAAATTATGTCTTTTTTTAATTTAGGATTGACAATTATTAAATCATCGGATATTGTAGCGTGAAAAACTACTTCTTATAAATTTATAAAGAATAGAAAAAATTCGATCACGAGGCGGGAATTTTTTCTATTCTTTATAAATTTATATTTGTAAAGCATTTGAATGCCATAAAACTAAAATATCAATTTCAAACTACTTCTTTTTTAAATTATGAGATGAAAATGCCATGTAAGTATTGGATATAAAAAATGCTTACATAAAAACGTACCTACTATAAATGTTTTAGAATTTCCTTACGAATAATGACAAGGAGATAATTATGTGATATTATGTGGCTTAGCATGATAGCATTTTTCTGAAAAAGCTTCTAGCTGATATTAAAAGCTTTCAAAGAGATTATGCTGTAATTAGTGTTCAATGGATAATAGAGTTGTTCTTATAACCAAGTATAGGTTCTATCTTCATAATAATTAAAGTTTACATTTATCGTGAAAAATGCGGTTAAATGAATCGAAAAATGTGATCAGTTTTCTTTTCAGAAATGTAGGTCCTGCACGTATGTAACAAGACACTGGAAAAGATTTTTTTTAACTATTCAATATACAATATAGTCAGTATGCCACAAAGATTATCATGTTGTTTATATAGTTATTTTTGCACACCAATACACAGACATAACGTTTACCATTTTTTAATACTAGATAATATGTGGTATGTATATCATAAGGTCATTCACATACACATAATTCACGAAACGTGTATTGCAAAAAATGCTAACGAACTTGAATAGCCCATGAAAACATTTATTTCGTTGTGGTAAAAATATTATAAATTATACGTAACTGTATGTGATAGCTTCGTTCTGTGAATAATGAAATTAGATGTGGAATATATTTTGTTTATTTTAAGAATTTACTGTTTCCCCTTACTAACTTGTTATGGTGTTTTATGTAAATTGTAGACAGTTTTGTTGTTTCGTTTTGTTATGTACTAGATAAATAGAGCATAGAACTTTGAATATTATTTTCATATATTTGTTCCAATAAACCTATGTTTTTTGTTATAGATTTGAAGAATTGCGTACAAAAACAAATTTATATTTTATATACTAAAAATACATTCATAAACACGATATCCTTGGAATTCTTAAACGCTATGTAAGGTTATTTTAAATAACATTTATATTAGATTTTATTTTTTATAGTCATATAATAGACTTTTTTATCTATATCTATACTAATATTATAATGAGGAAACCTTTGTATTTTTGTATGTTTGTATTGAATAGGCTCAAAAACTTTTGGACCGATTTCAAAATTTATTTTACCATTACTTAGAGGGATTCTTCCGAATCCGTGTAGGCTATATTTTATCCCGGAAAACGTTAATATGTACCACGGGGAAGCCGGAGCGGACCGCTAGTTTTTTATCAATTTGCAGAAATCTAAAACATAAAAGGAATTGAACACGATATTCACAACTAACAATGAATATCACTTATTACATGCTCTTTCTTCGTCGTTGCATATAATTATCTATAATGCATAAACTCGGGAACACAGTCTCACGGGAACGACCAGAGACCGTGAAAAAATACGTTGTTACTTGTTAATATCAATGTGCATACATCGTTTACTTAAGTGTATCAATTTATTGTTCATTCATATGTTTATTACTCAAGAAAGGAAATTTCATAGCTTTAGCTTTGTTATGAAATTAAAACAGCATGTTATTTGTAAAGAATGTGTGGTAATTAAAATATATGCAAAATGTCATAAATGCGAATGTTAGCGGTTTTGAAGATAATTGGTACAGAGATAATGAATACACGATACAAAGGATAAAATAGGATAGTTTTTGTTATATAGCTTTGTGGGAGTAGAATAGGAAATATGTTTCGGGAATAGCTGTCGAATTGTAACCTAAAATGCAAGAACGAGTAGCCGCGGGAGCAAAGCGTATGAGCCCTGTCGAACTCTTATGAGCCCTAAATAAGTATATCTAATCGAAACAAATATAACAGAAATCATTTCTATCAACTTAAAAACCCAATATGACAATACAATTAATTTCTAAACCTCTACATATTTTAACGGAGGATTTATGCGAACATTTTCCTTCAACCGAAAATGTAAGTTAAAGCCAATTTATATATTATTATCTTTAGTATCTATTATGTATGTATGCGAACAGAGAAATGTAACGACCTCTCGAGATAAGAGATAAGCATCAGTTCTCACATTTAGTTCCGTGTTTTAATTAATTAAATGAAACGTATTGTTGTTTGATCGCTTGAATTAATTAGTTTTACTTGTAATGAGAAAGGACCTGGATCGACGTGGGAAGTTAAATGAAGCATTGTTGTTATAAATAATTATAATACATGTGTCATTCGTTTGTTTCACATCTTATTGTTTGAATTATGTTTTAAAGAAAACGTATGAAAAAAGGAATACATATTAATTATTTTTAATATGTACTTAAGTATCTAAATATTTTGTGTTTGATTGTAGCTATTAAGTTATTTTTTTCTATTCAATCAATTTTAATATAATAATCAACGATACTTGTGTATATTATTGTCGATATCAAGATAGATCTAAAGTTTCAAAAATGTTACCAAAACATTTATACTACCGAAACCAATCTATGAAAAAGGGCGCGAGAAAAAAAAACACATTAGTCTAACAAAGTTTGGCAGCGCACGTGTCACCAAAAACCCATACAATGTCGCGTCACAGGCATTTTATTTTTAAAAGCACTCGGAACTTCGATGAAAACTTTTATGGGAATAGGTTTACGACTAACTTCCCGGTTTCAACTTGCCCAATGTGGATGACACTGTGTTGAAATGTTATATTTTATTTACAAGCCATTTTACAATTTTACTGGTGCGCTAAAGTGTTGAACTTTTTATTTATTGGTTCGTAGTATCGTAAGTTCCATATATAGTCTTGTATTGAAAACATTTTTGTAAGAATTGAAAGATTCTTTATCATCTGAAATTTTATAAATATCGTTCAGCTAACTTTTCATGTGAATTGAAGAAAATGTTGAATTAGTTTGTAGTTGAGTATAAGCAAAAGTTCTGATAGTTCTAAAGTATGTACTAACAATAGCTATAAAAATAAATATTTGTTCTTGCTTCTATTATATTTTCACAACTAACAGCAAGAGTAAACAACACCACGAAACAATTACAAAGCGCGAACTTTCGCAGTACCACTTAAAGTGAAGCTCATAAAATCATTGTACAGTCTCACAACCTATGAACCATGTGCACAATTTCACTCTATTGATATTTATGGTCGTTTTCTATTGAGTAAAATGATCCGCGGCCACTTGCACGCCGTGCTATTAAATTGGTCCAACCACTGACCCCGACAATAAACGAATTATTATAGAAACCATTTTAAACTGCTTCCCAATAAATATTAATAAAATACAGGTTATCAAAGTCACTGCATAGTGCATAGTTGGCTCCTATCTCTACAATGTTTGAGTAAAAACCGTAATTCCAGTAAACCAGGATATTGTAGATTTATTTTAACCCTAACTTTACATTACTCAATAGTGTATATAGGTATACCGCAGTCTTCGGTTCGAAACAAGAAACACGCAAGAACATATTGTTCACGTTCGTACCTATCATGTGAATAATTGAACAATACGTATGGATCTGCATACAATCACGTTCATTGCAGGGACTAAATGTTCCTTGAGTTATGGGAACCAGAAAATCGTGGGAAATAGCATGCTATGGAAATGGAGTTAGTGCCCGTGTGTGGTGGATTTTTGCAATGCGTTATGCGTGTTTGGTGAATAAGGAAATACTTTTTATAAGGGTTTTTTTCAGGCCAGCAGGCCGGCCACTATTTATTTAATCATATTATTAATTATGAATCGAAACCTAAATGCTACTTGTGGTTTTATATTTTGATGCATACATACGTATCTGTCACTTAAGATACAAATGTCACATGTCATGCCGCCTTTTCTTGCTGTCAATAAAAAAAAAACAACCGCGCTTCTTTCGATATCTTATTATGACACTGCACGACATTTTCACATACACACGTCTCACACTGAACTACATATAAGTCAACTTACATCATGAATTAAAGTGAAAGTTCATGAATGGACGTATCAATGGATTGATACAGAATGTCACAATTCCTATAAAATTAAACGGATGTTATGTTTTCACGTATGCTCATATCTGGTATTGTTTATTATAAAACAGAAGAAACGCAACAGGTTGAATTTCTCAATTGATACTTATTTTGTTGCGTGAGAGCAAGGGGTTATTGAACTGTCATTGAATTTATTTTTCATTGGACGAAAAATGGACTGAATTCAGTTTTCTCATAACATTCGGTGTACATTATTCCAATCATACGGTAATTGGTATAATTAATTGCATCTTTATGTAGAAAAATAAAACTAATTCTCATGAATAGATTATTTAATAAAAGGATAATAAAAAATAACAGTTATTTAAATCATAATATGATATGAGGATTGGTAAAAAAAATAGATACCGTATTTAAAAGCCATGAGTTCAAGTGGCTGGGAAGCAAAAAGCTCTAGAAAATACAGCTTTCTTTTGCTGTCATATAATTTTTGAGATATATGTAAATATGCTTTAAATGTATATTTTTGAGAAGCCTGTATAATCAGTTATTCCTCGACAATAAACGTTCAGACAACAATTATACAAAACAAATTATACCTATTCATATAATCATATTACACTTTAAAACAATGTATAATATCTAATCTGTACGATCCCTAATAAGTTGCAAATTTGCATCGCTAAATCACGTTCTGTACCCGTAAGTTAAATCGATATCTCGATACCAATATCGTTTCTATCTCGCTGATATTTCGAACGATTTCCTGCTGATATAAATGATACGATACCGGGTCATAGGCCAGTTGTATAATCAATAGATGTAATGACTATTGTGACATACGGACAGATATAATGGGCCGCAATTATTTTGTTGCGTTACTTGTGTCTACAGGATCTATAATTTAAAAATTTAATAGAAGTACTATCAGCAGGCTCTATATTGACATATCTACATCAGTTACTATTCAGTGCAAGTGACGGGAATGTGAGGACCCTAAAGTTTATATAAATCTAGTATCGTATTATCCATAAAACAACTTTTAGTAATTTCAATTTATTTGTGTCTTACTACCCTACCGAAGAATATTTAAGAAGGAGTGCAAAATCACTACAATTATCAGCCTTTAAAAATAACAGCGTGTAAGTACACGCTCATAGAGCACTCACGTTCCTAGGCAATATTTTTATTCAAATTAACTTGTGCCTCAATCAGTTTACGTCTGACCAACCTAACTAATCTATACTTAGCATGACTGCATTTTTAACGGTTCACGCTCCTGTCACTATTTGGACGTAATCTTTAATTCTTGTGACATTTAGCTTGGAAGTTGATGTGTTCATATAACATTTTTGATTGGCGAATTAAATGCGTTTTAAGCATATTGCAGTTTTTGCCTTTATTCCCTAAAATACATGTGTTGTTTTAGAATAGGTATATTGTATGATAATTTCAAACGTTGTCATAATGTACAGGGTTTCTCATTCAGAGAGATTTTAAGATCATCTTTCAGAATATTTATTAAATTATTCCTGCTAATTAATAGACACATTTCATTACAATTAACTTTCCACTACATCCATTACTAGCATGATAGGTTTTTTTAAGTAAATGAAACCGAAAATGTATCAAAATACATTTCAGTTCAAGCATATTAATGATAGTTTCCAATACAATAAAGTGCTCAGTTTTCAAAGTCGGTGTATCACGAATCACGACATATCCCTTGAATAATGTCATTATACCGACAGTTGGACACAACAGCGTTCAGATTTGATGCTGTATGTTAATTTATATTCGACGTTGATTGAACCATACGACTTTGATAATGATAACAGGCATGATCTTTTATTAGTACTAAGGAGATTATGATAACAATTTACTGATTTTTTGAAGTGAAACTTCTTTATCGGGGTTGGAAAAATTTTTTTTGAGTGTAACATTTTTTCGTTACGCGTGACATTTTTCCGTTACGCGCCATCTTTTTCTTATCTCTACCACGCGTGATTCGACGTATTTCTGTAAAGTTGCATAAATTAAATTATTTTTTGAAAAATAAGGTCATAAAGAACTGTGTACACTAATACACGCACACATTTTTTTTATTGGCGATGTTATTATTGAATCTAGAATACTTACTCTACGAGGTACAAATTTCTTATAAAACGTAAGGAGGAAAAATGTTTATTTTTCCAATTTCGCTCAGAATATTATCTAAACATAAAATAATAGAATGAAACACTTTATGCTAAAAAAACTTTAGACAGTACCTACCTAATGCCATTTTACCATTTATGTATTATATCATGTAGGTACGTTTGTACTACTTTGCCGCACCGGTTATAAGTTTTAAATTCGTATTTGAGCGTATTAAATGTGTAATATCAACATTAAAAATATAAATTATTCTGATAAAATCTAAAAAGAACATTACGAAGAAATAGTAAGATATGCAATGAGGCAATAAAATAAAGCAAAGTGCTCACTTACATGCATCATGCCATAAAGGCGAGTCTACAAAGTGGGACATTAACCGCGAAATAGCGTTACATAGCTTCATTGTGAAGCATTGTATCATCGATAATAGCTTCTTAAACAGTCACATTCATATATCATAATAAAATTGTCTGGCTACGACTGTATCCGAGACATCCGACTGTAAGCAATTGCATGTCATTTATTTATTTGCTTATAAACATTTTTATTATATTTGATGGTAATAGAGCGTAAGAAAAAAACATTTTTTAAAGATTAAATACATTTACAAATACAAATTCTAAAACACAAATAATAACACATGCAAAGTTCGGTCCGCAAAAAAGGCCATAGCCCTGTGCACAGATAAAAACAAAATGTCAATAAATTTTCCCGCCACAAAAGAGCATAGACAATATACTCTTCGCGGCAATTCAGAGTGTTGTCCAATTTCTTCCAATAGCTCTATATGTCACAAGTAACAGCCAGCGACTCGGCTAAATTACTCCAACAAATAGTTACAAATGAACTAAGAAATATTTTGTAGACGTTTTCGATTCCATTGCTATTTGCAGCGAAAATAGAAATAGATAAAGCTCAGATTTATGTGCTTATACTTTAACTAGGAATTATATGCAATATTGCAGACAATTAGATTAGTTTTCAGTTAAATAAGTATTCAGTTTCTAAAATGTTAGTTTATACTAATATTATGAACGTGAAAATTGCTTGCACATGCTTATAAGCAAATGCGTCGACTTACACAGAGACAAGATCTACAAATACACAATAGTATCGAATTTACATCTTACACGCCAATCGAGTTAATCTAAAATCTATTGCAGATTCCCGTTCAACATCTAACATATACCACAAATAATATAACACCAGTACATATACGGTTATGGCTTTACCCTTTTACGAGGTGTCGTCTCACAGTTAGAACGTTATTGCTCCAATCAACCGTTTGCCATTGCACTCGAAACGAATATTTGCGAATAGTGGAAAAGCTGTAGTTTACGATAGTTTGATATTGCTCTTTGCTGTTTTCATTGTACGTGTCTATGGGCAAGTTATTGCGGCTATTGAACTGTAGGCTTTTGGTGGAATTTTATGGTGAGATAGTTATGAAAACTAAAGCACTTTTTTTTAAATTGCCAAATTTTCCACGAAACCGATTGCAAGTTTTAAAATGTTATTTTAAGTTTTTGTCTATAGTGCATGAAATGAACTTAATTCTATCATTGAAAAAAAATACGACATCTATAACGTACATTCATTATATTATCTGAGCCCTGCGGTTTTATCTGCAGTGCTCCACTCCTGTTGATCTTAGCGTGATAATATAATATAGCTGCCTTCCTCAATAAATGGGCTATCTAACACAGAAATAATTTTTCAAATCGGGCTAATAGTTCCTGAGATTAGCGCGTTCAAACAAACTCTTCAGCGTTATAATATTAAATACAGATCGAATCGCTAAATTTATATGTTCCAATTGTACCTACAACCCATACTTCACGTTTACAAATTGGTCATGTTCGGTCATTAGGAAATCACTAGAGCAGAGACTATAACGAAGTTATCTGGCCCTCACTGAACTTGCCTTGTTTACTGATTGGTTCGATAAGTGTATGTTTTCTGGTTATTTCTCACTATATCGACAATCTTAGTCCATAAAGCTTTGGGTTATGCGTTTAATCCATCTCTTATAAGTAATAGATATATTTTACCCGATTTGGTGATTGTACATGTAGCAATGAAAATGTTTTTATAGTTCGAATATATTGCATAGTGAAATCTTCATATTACTTTAAGGTTAAGGAATTATAAAACGAAAACTTCTACTAAATTTTTCTGAATTAAAGGTTTCGTAATTCACATTTAGTAACCTGATTTTTCATAGCATATAGCAGTTTCACACCTTTATATAATTAATATTTCTATATTTAAAGTAATTCATTTTCTAAAAGCCAAGGTCACACAAACTACTGCGTATTTTTGTATGTACACTTCTTTATAAATAAAATTTCAACCTTGCTTACTTAGTACGAAAGAAATGCAAAACACAAAGAAATGTCGACAAGTGATTTATTTCCACTGCTTAAAATTTATTTTCAACTTACGAATCTCTAAAAATAAACACGCGTCCAGTCATGTTTGAATCGCCTTTCGAGCGTCTGGCAAATATTTTTATTGGAAAACCATTTTATTTAGCCCTCCAGACTTATTGCTATAAATCTTATGTGTGGGAATGTGCATACTAAAAGATTAAAAATATGATAAAGGGCTACGTTCATTTTTCATGAGGGTATGATAATCTCCATGAAAATTTTAAAATCGATCTAAAAAGAAGACACGCATAATATAATATTATATATATGTTTATTTTTTAACGTAGAGTTTTGCTCTATATTTTCTATAAAATAAACTCAAAACCAAACCAAACTTTTTATCATTATCTAGTTTATTTAAAAGCTCCTCGCCAATTATAAAATAACAATACTAGTAATACTAGTAGTATTAAAACATACGTAGTAGTTTAGTAATAGTTTTTATGCTTATAATTCGACATTTGGTGAAAAAAAGGCAAGTTTAAAAAATGTTCCACTTCAAGAAACGTCTTATACATATTATAAATCACCAAAGCTCATGTTATTTTGGTCCTGCCTTTAACAATATTATCCCATGTCAAACGCAGCCCTTTGAGAGTAATGCATTGCTCATCCCTCAGGGTATTGAGAGCTATTAGACCAAAACGACGTGTAAAAGAAAATAACATAGCTTCAAAACTCTTAAGAATATAACAAATAATGTCATATAAAAGTTTTTATAATAATGTGACAAGCAAATAATAAGGTATGAGTAAGAAAACATGTTTTGAACCACGTTTTTATTTTCTGATTCTGTTAGATATATTTGAATATATAATAAAGATAAGATTAAATATTTATAGAGATTATAGATTGTTCTTGAGGAATGAGGCCGCCCTTATCCATCTAAAAATATGATGAAATAACCATAAGTAAATGATTTTGGATTTTTTTCTAATATTTTAAAAGTTTTATACATTCCTCGATTTATATTTTTTTATCAAAAAGCGTTAGTGTAAATTAAGCTTTAAATTAAGATGTAATCTTGTTTTATTTCCGCTGTAATTTATTATTAAATAATTAATTGATTAGCCATTTAGGTTTTTAAAAAGATTTCATATGAATTCTAAATGACAGCTGTCAAGCGTATATCAGATATTAACACTAAACGCTCTCGTTTGTGATTGAAGACAAAATATAATAATTGGTGCACTGTTATTATAACAATATACGACTTCCTTTTTATTAATGATTTAATTGTATTGATGATTGAGTTATTCAATTCTAGCGTAATAACCTATAAAAAAATAAGAAAAATTACAATACGTATTACTCGTATAATAGGATTAATAAAAAAACAGTAAAATATTAATTATCTGTATTTAAATGTTATTAAGATAATTCCATAACAATGTTTCATATCAATTGAGTAATTATGAAAATTAACATAGATGTCACAACACATACTAAAAGGAAAGTTGAAGGAATTCGAAAGGGAGTTAAGCAACCCCGCAGAATCAATAATTTGTAATTTATTAATAAATCAATTCACTACGTTGGTGGTCGAAAATTAGATCATGTCAATCTTAGGTTTAATTGCATTGCGAAGTGTTTTTGGCAACACCGATACAATAACGGTTATAATTATTATTCTGTGGTAATTTAAATCAATACGATTCGACATAGCTCATAATATTTGATAGCGTGACGAATTGAATAATCGAACATGTGCATTGTCATTTAAATACTGTAATCACGAAGAATTCAATTGTGTACATGTCTAATTGAAACGTGTAATAATTGTTGCATTAAGTATAGTTACGACTGAAATACTTTTATTTCGAAATAATTTTCACTTTTATTCAGTAGTACTAGTAACATTTAACCTTTGGTAATATAATTAATCATTACTGTATAAAATAAATAAGATAAAATTTCTGACAAACATCGATAAAAAAGCTCACAAAAATCAATATTCCGATCGCGTTTCGAAATTCTTCGCAATTATATAAAGAATTCACTTTCATAAACACTTTTTAAAATGTCGATAAACTTTATCTATCATTAAATTCACGTAAATTACTTTAAGCCCTGAATGTCCATAATAAGATCACTTTATGCGGCCTTGGATAACTTTTACTGACAAGAATCATGTACCAACCGACCCTCCGATGCAAATAAGCATTTACTTTCTTTAGCCAGTTAAAAAGGGAACTTTTCTCTCACTTTTTTGCGACCAGATTCCGGAATTCGTAATACTTTTATCCGGCTTAAAGAGATTGGTATCAATCTGTTGATTAAAATCGCAATGTTCGAGTTATTATTTAAATTCGACGATAAGATTTTTCGACTTGCTTATTTATATTGGTGTAAAGTCAAATTTAAATATCTCCTCATTCAAAACTTTTTAAATCGATACTATTAAGGATTACGGTTATACATAGCATAAATTTAAACACAAATTACAAAGTTTCTTCAGTTGAACATGTTGCCAAGATTAAGTAGGTATGTAACGCTATAATTCCTTGTGTTTTAAAAAAGTGAAAATGTATAGGCCATCTAATCAGAGAGGCAAGATAATAATATATTTTGTTCGCATCTAAGATGTCCCGACATTATCGATAATTTACAGTAGAGTGAAATTGAAAGGATATATCAGAATCAGGAGCTATTCAAGTCTCTGGATAAAAGGTATTACCCCAAAATTGCTTCCCCGGCTATTATAAAATCTGACAAGTCAGCCATTTGCAGGGGCGACAGGACCCTTAGAAAATGTTAGGAAATGTGGTTTATATTACTGTAACTCGATATATTTTATTTTATTTGCACTAATTTCAATATTCCTTGATAATAATATTAAATGTAATTAATTATAATAAAATAAAAAATAGCTAAAAAATCATACAAATAAAAACTATAAACAATACTTGTAATATATGTAATAATTTCTAAGAATTTCGAATCATAAATAAACTTTGAGTCGAAATCCACTTGTAACTACAAAGTTACAATTATAGGTACAATTAAACTGCTATATTTATTATATGCAGAAACTAGCAATTCATTATAAACCCTTACACATCAGAAGGGTGCTAAGCCGACAGGCCCTTGACGTTAATTATTTAACCTTCCCTAAACGTCACTTAGTCCTACACCCTTAACCTGTCTTGTGAATATTTTGCAATGTCACAAGAAAATTGTATAAAAAAATCATGTAAAATTTAATTTATTTACTGTCAAAAACTTTAACGCTAACTGGCATCAATTAAAGTCTAGACATACTATTAGTATTCTAGTCTAAAGAAACTGCCAACGTTCTATAAAATTATCTTAGTTAATACCTCTTTTATATGTTCTGTGGTTAATACTGTACAATTTATTTAAGTAAGAGCTTATCTCTATCAATGCATATACCAAAAACTTATTCCGTTTAAAACAATGTAAAGAGATTATAATAACTTTTAAATCAGATATAAAGACAGAAGAATTTCCAAGTTTTTGTAAAAATTTATAACCAAAACAGTGAAACACTAACACAATAATAAACAACCAAAGCTTTTAAAGCTCTCCGTTTAATTTACGCTTTTAAATCCTAAATCGCAGTTCCACACTAAAAATTATTCAAGCTACTAATTAGTCTTGCTTTGTAGCCATTATAAAACAGAGGCATACACCTTGTACCCCTGTTGCATGCAGTTATCGAAACACGTGACTTCATTATGCGTCTGAAAAGTTCTAATTGAACTGAGAGCATGGACCGTTATATTTTATTGTAGGGAACTTTAGGTTTCATTGTGTTTTCTTAATTCTGTAGAGTTTTAGTTTTATGAAGACTAGACTAATATTTTTTAGTAGCCATTCTTACTTGAGTTTATTTCTTTTCTTAGGAACTATGTAAATGGTTTTAATCCATAAACTAACATTTGTTTTTATAACGCGATTGGCTTGTTACTAGCTCTACCAGAGTAAATTTCGTTCGTTAATGAAATTCTTTACAAAAAAAAACACGTATTTTCTGCTGACAAAAATGAACAAGCATCGTATTAAAAAGTACCCACTAATATTTGAAATCAGCAAGTTTGAAATGTTCTTCCTTTATTCATACAAAATAGAATTGACTTGCCAAATTTAAGCTTAAAGATTAGACCTTGGATAGGAAAATAGGCTATAGATCTATGTTTCGCAAACAAAACTAGATGGGGGTGAAAAATAGGGTGGAGCTCCATACGTGCAAAGCTGTCGTGTATTTAAGTGAAGTGCACGCGAGGACGTGGGTAAAGCTAGTTTGTATAAATGCTTGATTAATAGAAAATTATAAGAACATATAAACTTGATGAAGGTATAAGTAGTTGGATAAATAGCAAATGATTGATTCAGGCGTAACACGCAAACCCGTCACGAAGTGTTGAACTTTAATTAATTGCTTGTTATTATATTATTATGTAATTCATTTCTCCATTATTTATTTGTATGGCACGTGATTATCGAGTTAAAAATGACATGTCCGATATCAAGTTGGAGAATGAAAGCCGAGTTAATGAGGTTACGAAAATAATATACAAGTAAGTTTAAATATTAATAATAATAATCAATTTAATCTTTCACGAAAACAGATTCAAACTAAATTTAAAATAACCCATCATTTAGCAAATCTTTTCATAATTTTTCAATCAATAAAAACAAAAAAAAAATACGTAATTTAATTTTAATTTAACTCCGAGACAAATGTTTTAAAATTAAACAAAGTCACTCACAATGAAACCCGTTAAGCCAATACACAAAGGTAGGTACATTCGATATAAAGACTAAAGTCTCAACATTGTATTTCGAAGCAGCCAGACACGTAAAACAAGATAATGAAACTATAGCGGGTAATGGTGGTAATAAATTTACGGTGAGACGCCCCTTACGCCTGCTACGGGGTGGTCGGACTTCAATTATCTTTACTTTTTATCTACAGTATACTTAGTAACCACTAATCATGCTAATTCTTTACAAATTGCAAGGGAGATAATATAATTTCTTCATTAGAATTAGGTTTGAATCAATTTGCTATAGTTATAAAATGAGTTGATTTTGCATGTATTATCAGATACATTAAAATGTGTCGCGCTTATTACTTATACCTTCCGAGTACGACACATTTTAATTCAATAAAAATACATATAAATCAATTTGCCCTACTTTAATTATAGCATTTATTACAGTCATTTAAATAACACTGTTATAACAACGTAAAGTACGTTGATTTAAAGCGCTTGCAATATAGAGTAACACTTAATTCCCACGGTCTTTCAAGCAATAAAACAAATAAGTATTAAACAGTTTATCGTAACAAATAAGGAAGCCTTTAAAATGATAGCAAATACAAAAATCCATTAAAATTACACTCACGTAATGTTCATAAAACGGAACTGACTTTCATTTAACCTTTTAGCAAAGCTTCGGGCGCTTCGCGTAATGCTGAAATGCATGCAAACCTTTTTAATGTGTATTATGATTAATGTAAACAATACTCTCTTTATTTTAACATCAAACAACATTCCTGTTTTATTTGACACACTAGTCCTTACTTGAATATTACCCGCTTAAAATAAGGTATTAATTTGCATTTCTTCGCGTAAGTAGTTCGTAGCAAACCTTTTTTTAAATACTCCACCAAAAAAAGACTCTATACGTCATCTTAGTATACATCACGCTTTTTTATACATCCATACTAATATTATAAATGCGAAAGTAACTCTGTATGTCTGTCTGTTACTCAATCACGCCTAAACTACTGAACCATTTTTCATAAAATTTGGTATGGAGATATTTTGATACCCGAGAAAGGACATAGGCTACTTTTTATCCCGGGAAAATGACGTAATCCCGGAAATCCCACGGGAACGGGAACTATGGTGGTTTTTCTTTGACTGCGCGGGCGAAGCCGCGGGCGGGAACCTATAGTGATATATATTATGTTCATATATATCACCGATACGTCATAGCAGTTGGAACTTAGAAAGCGCGGTAAGTCACGACTAGGAAAATAACAAAATAAATTGCCACAAGATAATTGCATACAATCGCGCGAACTGTGACATCATTAAGTGAGTAGTAATTTCATGAGCCTAGGAATCTAAACAAATCATTGCAGGATTGATTGCAGGGCTTCTGTAATTCTTTTAATGACGGAGAAACGTAGTTTCTCGATCTGTCATTGGAAGATTTATTTATGTAATACAGCTTGCTACAGGCTACTAGTGGCTTAGAGATAGATTGGTGTTTTCTAATAAGTTATTATACACTGAAAGTTATAAGACATACATGATACTCAGTTGGTAATAGTTGTTCAAATCACAATACAGAAAATTCCTTAAACATTATTTGAAATGTTTAGAAATTAAAGATTTTTTAACAGATTTTAAACGCGATTTATTTATTACATTATTTTCCCGACGTTTCGAACACTTTACAGCGAACGCGGTTACGGGGAGACACAATTTCTATATGCTCGCGTAAAATCAAACACTAGAAAATACTATTGTTTGAAATGGTTTTACTATAACAATAAACTCACGATATCACAGAACATAACAGAAAAATGCGGAAGTCGTGAAACCATATAAATTCTGAATAATTATTCGATTACGCGAAACAAAATAGCTTTAGCCTTTAAAAATTCATACATAGAATGATAAACAAATATATTACGAAACATGCAAGCAATTTGATCGAGTCTCTGCATGCGAACCTCTTTATTCCAGGCTTTATATCATTAATTTAAACATGAATGTATAAAGAGTAATAACAAATTCGGTTGCATTCGGAAGATCGTTATCTCGAATTGAATCGATTATTCGCGTCCATCGACATTGCGCTTAAGGAATCGCAACTTTTATTTTATTGGAACTTGTAATGCATGGATATATATTTTCGGCACAAAGAATATAGCAATACGATTTTATTTTTTAAGTATTGTTAATTGAATTTTTTGAATGTTAATTATTATGATGAGGGCCAATGAGCTGATATCACCTGCTTATAATAAACGGAAGTCATTGGTAGTTTACGATATAACAGGATACCAAAAGGTTATGATACATTTTTATTGATATTTATAAACTCAGATATATTGCTCTAATGTCTGATAATACAAACACCTGCAAATAAGGAATTTAGTTTGTTACTACATGACCTACTTGAGTAAAATATATTAGAGTATCTATAAAATTATAATCTATGCATAATACTGCCTACGCACTTCCTAACTGTTTGTAAACGAAATTGAGAATATATTACAAGACAAAGCACAGTAAAAATAATACCATAAAAACACCAGACATTAACTGAACAGCGTTATTAACTATGAATTTTGTTAAAGCTTATACCTAATTATAATCATTGGATAGCTAAATTAATGAATAGAAAAGGATACCCATTTGGTAAAGATTAATTGTTACCCTGAAAGGTATCCTCGTAAAGTGTTGTACAACATGTACATTATTCTGCCAAATGTCAATTTATCTATACTAATATTATAAACATTGTTTGTACACGCTCATCTCAGGAACTATTGGGCCGATTTGAATTGATAGCCCATTTATCGAGGACGGCTATATAGCCGTATATAGGCCTATATAAGCCTATCAAGCTAAGACCAACAGGAGCGGATCAATACGGCTAAAACTGCGGAGCACAGCTAGTTTTCCATAAATATTGAATGCCATAGCTATACAATTTATGAATACAAGTTGAGCGTCTTAAATGGAGAAGATAATTATAGTAATACACGTGTAATATTCGTTGATAACAATGTTCGAATCTTATTGCAAGAAGTGTTTTCAATACTTTCAATTATTCCATTGTTCTGTCTTTAATAAAACTTTATATGATGAGTTCTTTGAATATGAATATCGCGACTGCATTTATCAACATCTGATAAATTTACTTTCCCTGTTTACGAGAAACTGTTACAATAATTGGTATTCTCCATTTTGCAATATTTTCTTTATTTTACATTTCTTATTAACATCTATAATTAATAGTACCTAAAGACTAACTGTGAATTAATTAAAATTTAATTTGATTACTTTCTAGTACCAACAATAGTTCTTTATGCATTGAAATTTGAATACAAAATGTTTCCTAAAATAGAATATTTCTTAATTCACTTGCAATGATGATCATTGTAAAAATCAGAATACAAATCGTTTATGGAAAAAAATAAGGTTTTGCTTATCACGAGTTAGTAAATCGACAAAAAAGTTCGTTACCCAAACATAATTAGTTTTCATCATTTTTGAACAAAAACCCTGCATTGTCGGATTTGTTCCAGCTCTGTGACGGAATGTCATCAATGTTTATAAAAAACTACAAACAAATATTGATTAAGAATCGTGATCAATTATTCGTAAATATTCATCATAATACAGAATATTTGGTAATTTTCGGGGAATTTAAAATGTTGCTGAAAGTTTAAGTTTTCTTCTATTACCTATTGTATAGTTTTCGTAATATCATAAAAAGCTATCAACTTCATAGTAATACCACAGTATTACAATATTATTTCCTACAGTAAGGAATCGCCTTTGATGTCGCGCGATGCCGCCGCCAGCGTAGGTACTTACGCTGCCACACGAAAATACGCTAGGGTTGCAACAAATGGGAAATAAAACAATTTTGATTATTAATATTATGATGAAATCATTTATTCATATGTACATTCAAAATAATTGCGATTATTAAATCTGATGTAATTATTTGTTCATAAATATATAACTACAGATATTGCACTGCTAAATATTATTTACGTGGACACTTTATTTTTGGATGTTCTTAATTGTATATTATACCATTTAACTAAGTAATGCATTCGCATTGGGATGTACAATCTGATTAGAAAATAATGAGGACAACATATACATAGCTTTGATTTTAATTCAACAGATACAATTAATACAATCTTTCTGAAATATTGTTTCCTTCTGGGATTTCAATGTAGATTTACATCCGTAAACGGAACAGTTTTTGCGCGTCATAATAGAATATGTAAGTACCTATGTATAATAAAATTATTACACAAAAAATACGACTGCGTCGTCCTTTCGCGATAGTTAATGCAAACTCAGCGTGATTGCATTAAGCGGCCCGCGTCGCCCGACCCCCCGCCAGTTCCCCTCCGTTTCTCTGCACAAGTACATTCGTCACCATACTGTAGGATGGTAATACTGTGGTAATACCAAAAAATGGGTAGGTGAGTAATGAAAAAAAACCAAACTAATTTATAGATAGACACAATTTAAATAACAAAAAGGTGACAATTAAGTATAATTTTTCAAACTTCTTATTTTTGCGCTAATAAAATAACACCAGCTCATCCATGTTTGAATAGCAAGGTATAATTTGACCTCGATACTGCATTCCGAAGCATGGGAGCATGACGGTGGGACCTGACCTCAAAACCCAGCCCTGACCATCGACAACATTTATAATATTAGTGCACGACGTTATGTAAATATTCAAACTATTTGGGTGTGCCGTTGGTTTTATTAGATTGAAGAGTTGCTTAAAGAAATGATCTTTATTGAGAGTTTTGCTTAATGTTGACGAATTCAAACTTTATCACACAAAAAAGCTACGAACGTCTTTATAATGTTATTTATAGGGTAGATATGGTGATAAAAGAAGTCCTATAGATTTGTTCTAGAATCGTACAACAATATCAATGCAAAGAACAAACAATTTTAAACAATACCTTTCGCTTTCCATTATTTGTATATTTTCTATTGTAAAAACTTTACTTTTAGTACGTCACGGATACGGATCATTTATATCATTATTACGGATCATTTAGATCATTTATACAAACAAAAAAAGTTTATTAAAAAAATTATATACATCGAGGTATATTATAAAAATTTATCATCAAATATAAATATATGTTAACTTTATAAATAGAATATTAAATTATTAAACTAGGCTAATCAATAAAAATCTCATTCTGAATTTAGACTTCTAAATCGCATACAAGTTCCACAACATTCTCAACTAGTTTTTCGATCATTTCATCGTTGACTAGTTAAAATCAGTACCATTTAATTAAAAATAGGCAGAGCAGGATTTACCAAGCCATAACAGCTACCAAGCACTTAGTCTGAGGCAATAAATCGATCGTCGGTTCGTATCTACGGTAAGTAGCTGTAAAAAGTTGTCGAATCATTGGATGCTTGATTTATGTGACGACACTGATATCGCAGTACCGTGATACACTGGCCACACTGGTCTGCAACTGGGTTTGTATTTATTGGATATTATCAATTTATTCAGTACTAACTAGTAACTATGTCTCAATATTAATTGTGGCTCAATTTTTTTTCTTCATAATATCTACTACTAAGTACTACTACTACTACCTAGTAGTACCTAGAAAAAACTGGAAAATATTGTCATCACGTAAAATTGGTTTATTTGTTTATAAACATAAATCGTGAAACTTTTTATACTTATGTTTAATTCTGAGATTAATCTATTCAGACAATATTCGCAATTCTTATTTAAAAATAATAATGGTGTTCGTACATACAATTTATTTTAAAGTTAAGACTTCATAAGAACGCAGCTTGAAAGGATATTTAGCTCAATAGGAATTAAAATTATACAATAGACACTACGAAATAAAGTCATAGATTTTAATTTCCTCTCACCAATTAATCAGCTACGTTCATTACGTCAAGAGAATTCACGAAAAGCTAGAGGCTATATCTTGACCCGAACACCAGTGTAGCACGTTATTAAATAAGTTAGTTAATCTAAAATATAAAATCATCGAATGATGTACGACTTAGCATTCGAGTAGTTAAATATAATCTTTATCCCTTATTTGGTCCGATAGGGAAAGTAATTCTGTAGTATTCGTTATTAATATCGAAATATAGGGTTTTAGATCTTAGAAGCTTCGGCTATAAATTTTAGATGTTAGATAAAGTAGAGTTTGTTATTAATGTCTTTTTTATTAATTGAGATGAGTGAGTAATGTTATTTTGTGTTTTCGGTCTGGAAAGGTGTTTAGTTTTGTTACGATATCGTATTTTATACGTCCTCCTCCTTAAGTCGAAATCCTCACTGCTGAGGGTCGTGATCATTTTGGAGTTGTGATTTCCTAGTTATTTTACGCCATTTGTCTCGATCTTCTGCGATGTGGATAGCTTCAGGTACGCTGGTTTCTACGGTCGTTTTAATTTGGTCTGACCAGCGCATTGGGCTGCGGCCTCGGGGCCTTTTTCCTTCTACCCTGCCAGTTAGAAGGACTTTCTTCAGGTTGTCTCCCCTCTTTCTTGCAATATGACCGAAGAATTCCAAAATTATACATAATACTCGTCTAATAAATGTATAGTATATTATTTGTGTAAACTCAAGCACAAGAAAAACTACACAATTTCTATCTCTACATTTCGTCCAACCATGTATCTATTATTCTAATTATTATCTATTTATTGTTAACGAAGTATATTTCGTTATTTATCTATTTTCAATACGCGGGAAATATCATCAACACAACAATAGATAATCTGTGCATTTTAAATGACCACAGATAATCTAAGCAAGCGCAAAACAGTGGATTGTAAAACAGGTGGAAATAGTATTCATTGTTACACCTTCCCATGGACTGAGTAACCCCGTGGGAAGATATGTTGTAACTGCAAATAAACAACACTTTAATATTTCTTGTTGAATTGCTTAAATTTTTCAAATGAGAGTAATATTTACAAATAGATAAATCATTGTTAATTTAGAAATCTATTCAACTACCGCGAAGTATGTACCTACTTGTAACAAATGTGTTAAGAAAATAGTTATTAGGATAGAAATA
>CAJQZN010017640.1:0-14426 GCA_907164685.1 Colias eurytheme | reverse complement strand
TTGTTCGTTGTTCGTTGTTCGTTGTTCGTTGTTCGTTGTTCGTTGTTTGTTGTTTGGTGTTTGAATAGAATAGAAAAACATTTATTCCCAAAAAATGATACAGTTTGGTGTTTGGTGTTCTCTGAACTCGCGAACATAGATTTATAAGCTTTTGTGAGACATATTCGCAGATATCGAATTTAGAATACGGAGTGCAACGGTACACGGTTGCGCGCGCGGCCACACTCGTCACAGGTTCGTAAATTTACTATTTATATATACTGTTTAAAATTAAAATAAAAATACTTTAGAATTTTAAAAATATTTTGTACCGTATTTAAAAGATTCTTCCAAAAAGATATTCTTCAGCGGTGTAACAAAACATAATAAATATATTTTCAGTTGAAATTCTTCTAAATATCGAGTCCCATATGCATAAGGTCCTTGTTTTAATAGCCGATTTTGTTGAAAAGGGTCGAACGAATTTTTCGGATGATAGCTTTTAACAGTTTAAGTCATAAGCTGTAGCGTTAGCTTCTTTAATAATTAAAGAACTAAACATTAGAATAATGCCTTTTGTTGAACATATTTGAATCTAAGCTCATATAAATAACAAACATAAACAATCTTCCGTAATTCAGTCGCCTGTATACTCTACAAATGCTTAGCTATAATATATATAAATACTAGCGGTCCGCCCCGGCTTCGCCCGTGGTACCTACATGTTTAAACTATCCTCTCTCTCAAGTTGGATCGAACTGCACATGGTGTGCGAATTTTATTATAATCGGTTAAGTGGTTTAGAAGTCCATTGAGGACAAACATTGTGACACGAGATATTAAGATGAATAAGACAACAATAAACAAACAATTTGTGTTTTAGGTATTATGATAGTAATTATTACTTATTATTATGTATTTAAATTATATTATATAGGTATTATAATTATTATGTATTTAAAATTTAAACTATCAGATATCCATGAAAAGGGCATTCTAATAAATTTTGATTTGAAAAAATAAATCATGGTAATTATTGAGTTGAAATTATAAGTAAATTTCCGTTAAAACTTCATTTAAAATGGAAAATCTCAACTAAGATTTCATCCTAATACCACATAACCTCCTACAACTTAAGGCAAACAAAAAGATAACATATGGAGACAAGACGTTTCGTCATGACTTTCTCACATTTTATATTTCCTCAAGCTCCCAACTAAAGGGTGCCCACTTTAACAATTTAGGAGACCTCTATAACAAGGTAGAGACAATGAAATAGTTAAGAAAATAGACAAGTGTATTTTTATAGAAGAGAAAAATGGTTCTTTTATAAGTAATGATTTGATTTTACCTTTGTTAGTTACGAATAAAATAAAAAAAGACGTGTGGCACTCGGGGACTGCCGCGGTAAAGCTATTGCATAGCATGCCTTCAAGCTACACCTCCGTGTCCGTCGGAGTGGGAATCGTGAGGTTTTTTCGTTACAGAATTTCTCGATTCGGTCCCCGCGCTCAAGGCCTGCGATAGAAGCTATGCAATAGCTTAAAAAATTAATGGACCACTTAAAAATTATTCAAAGAGAATGCGTTCGACTTTTTGGTATTTACGGTGGTGTTATTACTACTTATTAGCGAAATTAGTTTAAAAAACTATTTTGCTAAGACATATTATTGTTATTAAAAGCTGGCAAAAAGCTCGTAAGTAATTGATTCATTGTTTCAATTAATTACATAACTACTTAATTATAATAATCTAATTACTTATAGTCGAATATTATTTATAATTTTAATATAATCCTTAAATTGTGAAGGTGTTTTGCTAATTAGTTAACTCTTTTTCATAATTAACTAATAACAAATGATATTGTTTTCTTTACCGGTATTATGACTGTCATAGTATAGTATTTAGTAAATTGATAAATTAAAAACACAACAACTAATTAGTGAAAAATAATTAGTGATCTTATATTTAAAGCTATGATTTTGAAAAATAAATTCATTCCAGTATCATACCTCATAGTGTCAACAATTATCATAAATTTATTATTTAAATAATTTTAAAATGAACTGTGCTCCAGAAAATACTCCACCTTGCCGTTGTGAATTTGTAAGTGTAAATTTAAACATACAAATATACCCATATGTTTGTTATAAAGTAATTATATATTAAACAAGTGTAATTGTTGTTTAACTCTAAAAAAATGAAATCTATGTAGAGTCGATTCTCAACTTATTATTTATCGTAGTAATTTCAATCCTTCCAAAATATAATTAATATCTATCAGCTTACATTCAATGTATATTTTAATAATTCCATTTATTTTCAGGTACAACGGTGGCTGGACGCTCATGAAAAATATTTTACCAAAACATCACTTACTCCGAAGCAAGGCTACACTCAAGTCGCCCACCGTACCTACGGTCCAAGTCAAGTACACTATGGCTTCGCAGGGAGCATACAGTACTCGCCAAAAGCTGTGCAATTACCTTACGTGATGCAGCCTCCGTACAGAATCTCACCTATGCCACCACCAAAGCCTTAATTTAATACTAATTAACTAAAACGACAGTGATCATAATTGTAAATTATTTTGTATATTTGTAAATTTTATAGAAAATAAATGTTTTAATAATTATAACATATTTTTAGTTTTCATTCCTGTACCTTTTAAATAAACATTATTATATACCATTAAAACAATTAATCAAAATTTAGAGACATTTGACTCTATTTATATACAAGCCTCTACAATACTCTATAATATATACAACCCTTTAGATATCGAAGGCTTAAATGAATATATATCAAAACTGACACACAACAATGTAGTTATATCACGATTTTATCCTCCGTGAAGACCGACCAATGCGGGTCGTCACTCGCCAGGCTTACAATAAATTAAGATAAATGTACTACGAAATTGCTACGCTGCGCAGCTACGGGCTACGTGTTATGCTACGCACACGTTTGATGTGCTACGGGATTATTTTTTCACACTTACGTAGTAACTATTTAGTTATTTGTGCTCATATCTTATAAGTGTACAGAGCTATGTTATTATAACTTTAACTTCTACAATTGTGGCCTACTTATAATCGTGTTCACTTCTATTAGTATGTTAATGAATTATATTGTAATTTATGAAAATGTTGCTTTTAATCTGTCTTGCAATATGACAGAGTGAATAATTGTATTTAGAAAAACTGTAGAACCCTTGTTGCGCCAATAACTCTTTGAATTACTATATTTTGTAAGACGGTATTTACTATACTAGATTACTATACTATACTATACTAGATTTCCGCCCGCGGCTTCGCCCGCGTTTTCAAAGGAAAACCCGCATAGTTCCTGTTCCCGTGGGATTTCCGGGATAAAACCTATCCTATGTTAACACATATAGATTAACAATCCAAGTTACCCTCTATATGTGTGCTAAATTTCATTGTAATCGATTCAGAAGTTTTTACGTGAAAGAGTAACAAACATCCATACATCCATACAAACTTTCGCCTTTATAATAGTATTAAGATTTAGAGGGATTACAATCAGAATTTTCACTATATCTAAGGTGTGAGGATATGGAATAAAACAACAGAATTTAATCAGCAGTATTATTTAAATTGCTTTGAATCACAATTTGTAGTGTTTATAGATTATAATAATTACAAAGGAAGATTATTTTTCATTTCAAAATACACAGTATCCAGCAAATTTCATTTCTTAAGCCCAAAAGAATTCGACAAACATTATATAAACAATACAATATAACATATAAAAAACAAACACGTGACTAGTTTCAAACTAGAGCTAAATAAAATTATTTCTGTGGCACTTTTCTATAATAATAATTTCATGTTTTCACTAAAATGCTATTTCGCATGAATTACAACCTTTATCATCTATAAACATTTTAATTTTCATTTCATACAGTTTTATTGTTTTTATTGCATTTTTAAATATTCTATAATATTTAGTTACGGCTAAATCCAAACCTTTCCAAGTGTAACTGAATAAAAAAGAAGTAATTAGAATAAGTTAAAAATGCACTGAACAATATTGCACTTAAAGGCAAAATAGCTATAACAATAAAATACATATGAGTTTATTTTACAAATACTTCGTGTTTAAAACAATATCAACAAGCGATTGCAATCATAAAAAAACAACAAATTTATAACATTTAAAATGCTAAAAGCGTCTTCGAATCTTTCTAAAAGTTTATCTAAGTCGCAGTTGAAAAACATAAAGAGAAAACTAACGCTATAAAAACAATCAAATAAAAAGACTATAACAATTAACAAGAAAAATATAACTTTCAGGCGTAAGATGCACTGGATACCTCTCAAACCACGCATTCATCCTTCCCCATTTGGTGTTAAATACTTGATACTGGCAGTACATAACAACTTTTTACACTCTCTATAATATATTGAAACTTAATAACAATGATTACAATGCATACAATTTTATATACATATAAAAAACATAGTAAATTCGCTATCAAATAAGTTACGTAAATTTTAAGCAAGTCGAAATTAATAAACAATTATGAATCTAATCTAATTATTCTAATACTTGGTATCAGGAAAAATTATACGCCTATAATATAAAATTAAGCAAACAATTATATAAAGCCTACGACTAGCGATTCCAAAACGAAAGCTATATTGCTAGAGAAATTAATTTCGTAATATCTACTTGATATGCAATATTATATATTAGGCAGGCGTCTAAACCAGATTGATATTTTGTTCAAATAAATCTGACTATAATTGAGGATTTTTGTATCTTAAAACATAAGTTCCATTGCATAGAAAAAAAATATTAACATAAAATTAAACAAATTTCATGTCTATGGTTAAAAATAAAATACTTAAATGTACACAAAATATCAACCTGTATAAAAACAAGCTATAAATATTTTAATACTAAAACTCAACAATCCAAATGGCACTTATAAAAAACAGCAACTACTCAAATAAACTCAATAGTCACAAAATCATCGCTTTTGCAATTTTATCACAATAGTTAAAATTAGTCGCCTCTGGCGCAAAAATATGGTTGATAAATTTTGAGAATTTTTACCATTTCGTTGACCAATCCATTCGAAGTACATTAGAAGATAAATTTAGTAAAAACACTCAAAATTTAGACCGATTTATATATTATTGATAGCCAAAAATTAACTAAAACCCAACAATAATATCACTAGCATTCAATCCAATCCTTTTAACACGAATCTAATCGTTATACTTACCTATTACTAGATACGATTTTAAAATGTGTGAACAAGCTTCTTATTAATATAATAATAAAAAGTAGTTAAATTTTTTAATTTAAATTCTATGTATAGATTTCAAATTTTTTCATTTTTTATTTCATTTCTATAAGTATTTATCTAACTATATCTACTTCTAGTGCACTATCTTTTAGCTGTGGTCAATCACTAAGGCTTTCCGTAGCCAATGCTCCTCAAACAAAAACATATATACGAAACAATGAAGTAGCCAGCTTGTATTTATTATAATTATTATTATAGTAGAGTCAGCTCATGCTTGAGAGAGCTTTAAAAGAGATATTTCTGGAATGTCTTCAAACTGTAAAGTTTTTTGTTTTTCAAACATGTACTTATGGTGAAATGAATATTATTGAATAGGTAGGTTAAATGTTGGAATCCTATGTATTTTTTGTATTATAGTAAAACGCACTAAAAGCGAAAAATTATATATTTTGCGTGACATATGAATGAAACACCTCCTTTCAATAATATCAATATTGTAAGGAAGAATTTTTGATACAAGTCATGGTCTATTTAATTATTTGCGAGTTACCGAAAATACAAAAACAATATGGAGCATAAGATACGGTGGCACTAAAAAGCAATCTATATAATTCAATTGTAACTGACGATCGCGTGGATATTAAAATACTCTCTTCCTATAAATCGGAGTTATTTTACCACAAAAATATTATTGCTTTCAGTTTTCTCGATTATTGTTAAAAATATTTTATACCACTAACTACGTCCTCTTTAAAATATATCATTGGCGTTCCGAAAGCAATCGTGCTCGCTATTCAAAAATATATACATGACCACTAGCTAAACGACCTATTGCCTCGAAACGAAAGGAGAATATTATGAGAAATCAATAAGTCAAAAGTTTGGCGAAATACATTCCGAAATACTGACCACGTATCCGCCATCTACGTATACATATATAAATATAGCATCTTAAAATTAGCAATCCAAAAATATAAAATGTACATGTTACATTCGCGCGCCCCCGGATGCGTGCCCAGGCAAACCGGCGCTGGGACACTAGTGAAGATGTTTCATATCTCGCTCGAAAGGTTCCGCATTATGGCCACCAGAGGGCGCAAAAGCCGCCACGACTGGACGGTTATTCTCAAACTTCGTCGTTTTACATTCATAAATTTCATCTAACAATCGCTATTATTATTAATGATTTCCAACCCATTCTTACACTTACCCTTACTTACGAATAAATTTTAAAGATTGTCGAGAGAACAATTTATTCAAAAATTTTTAGCAAAAACTCCTATCAAACCTTCGATACGACACCGTTGATGGAAATCGTTAATAATATAAAAATCTTCCTCTTACGTCCGACATTTCCGGGCCAATATATTCTTTCCTCGAATAAAAGAATGCAAGATTTACAAATTTATCAGTAAAATAATCTCAGAACGTTTATTTTAAAGTGAACACAATATCCATGTAATTTCCTTTAAATAGGTATATCATTTATGAAGATAAATAGAAATTAGACAAAGAAGAAGATACAGTAAAGGAAGAAATAATGAAGAAATCTGATCCACGGCCCTGCACAAGCAAAGCAATCTTAGTCATTCGTAACTTTTGCTTTATAAAAATACGAATCGAAAATATCTCGACGGCAGCACGCCGTCTATGTTAAGCTATGATTACTTCTAATATCTTAATCTAATATCTATATAACTACGTTAAAATATCAGAGAATCCAGAAAAAGGGAATATTTAGGTAGTTATTTCTATATTTAAGTGGTGCACAACCTTATTTTTTCATGAACGCTAGATTAGTATGGCATTTAGCTTTATTAAGGAATCTAAAACAAAGTTAACTATCTAATGAACTAATTTCGATTTTTATCGATATTAAGTTAAATATTTTAATAGTTGTTGGAGTAGGAACTAGGGGTGGGGGAATTGAAAATTTCGAACAATAATATATTGAAATCTTTAAGAAAGTTAACAATGGTAAAGATGAAACAGAAACAAATGTAGAAAACAATTTTTGAGACAATAACGTGTCGTCTAAGGAATGTACCGTACCCGTCGTCTATGTGCTCTCTGCATCGACTAAAGAGAATTAACCTATTAGGCTGGAATGAAACCTTCACGGTAAACGTTAGACCAATAGTAAACCTAACTTTTTTTTCTTAAATACGATAAAATCTCAAAATACTCACAGCTCGTCGGGTTTATTGTATAATACGCTAGGTGCATCTACTTTATAAGAACAGTGGCTTTAATAATTTGAATTTGTACTTAACCTACTCTTTGACTCCACCGTGGAAACCATACTTAGAAAACAAATAAAGTCCAAAACTTTACTTAAAATATATACTTCGTTAAAATATACGGAACGAAAAAGTTAATAGATTATTTTTTAATTATCTTGCAATGGCGTAAAACGTATGAATCTAAGAATTTTCAAAAAATCATTTTGAATATCGTCGGCGATCTAGGAGAATTATTTTATATCCAATTTAGTTTCAAAAATATGATTCCAATAAATGTTCTAAACAAATTTCTCAAAAATATATTATGAAAATATAATACAAATACGATAAAATTTATACTAAATATAACCCTGTCTATGACCTGAAGTTTCAACGTAAAAGAGAAGAAAATATCTTGAACAAGTCAAATTCCGAACACATTAAAAATAAAATAAAAACAGTAGATGATAAAAAATTAACAATAGATCAAAAAAACAATGTACAAATAAAATCCGAGGAAGGAGAATCATTTAACGAACGTTAAAAGTTATTGAAGGCCTGAGTTCATTCACAACTCGAAGAAACCTGTTTTGAGGAATTATATCAGTAATTTGATGCAATAGTAATGGATGTGAAGTGAAAGGAAAAAGAGAATCTTATAACTAATAAACAAGATAGACACAGTTAGTAACTAATTTTGCTTTTCAAATTAGAACCTTAAAGCGCCTACATTTACGTATGACTTCAGAACGGTTGATGTTATAATGAATATCTTCGGTAAATAATCGTAGCACGGTGTCAGGTCACATTTTAAACAAAAGCTCGATCAACAAATCATCATCGGCGTTCATGGGTGATTCGGGCGCTAGATAATCAATGATCCTTAAACAAACAAACATAATTATTAATACTACATCTACAAGAACAACAACCTTTGGTAAGGAAAGCATTCACAAATAAGTAACTACTATCAATTTATGGCTTGGTAAATGTAGTTAAAACTCAAATAACTGGGTTAGATACTATTTCAATGTAGATTATTCTGTAAAGAGGGCCACAGGAAGAAAGTTTATTTTTATATCTGTAGTTTATTTCCAAGAAAAGAAAAAACAGTCGGACAATCAGCTGTTAATTTCGCATTTATAACATTAGGACAATCTATTAAAATAAAAAAAATACAAACTATATAATGAATTGCTATAGAAACTTAAAGGATACCTATTAGGCGTGGGTGGTGTACTGATGATGTGCTGCGACGAGCTTTGGGGGGCAGCCGGCGACGGCCGGCCCGCCCTCGCGCTTGCGGCTCGTTCGCTCTGCAATCTGTTAAGCAAATCGAACATATTAAAAAAAAATCTCTTCTTTGTACTTTTTAATGATGACGTCATACTATTTTCTTTGACTATAGCATTCACAGAAGGATCATAGTTAAGATAGAATCAAGGCGAAGTGATAGCTATGACTTACGTTTGTCGAAAACTCCTCCCAAGTACTGGCGGCATGCAAAAATTGTATTATATTTATATTTACATTAAGAGTTTATGAATGAAGACTATGAAATGTAGGTAATACAAAATAACTGATTCTTAGCATGTGCGTGAAATTCGTTAATTTTAGGGAAAATTTATAATTACTAAAATAGGATATTGAATAAATTATAGAAACATAAAAGAAACAATTCAGTCAAGTACACGCGTAGAATTGAGAAAATCAAAGTACAATAGAAATGTAAACGACCCTAAAACTTTGGAAGATTAAACTAACTCCGAAAATAAAATAAAACAGAGTCTACTGTGTCGAAATTATTTTGATAAAGGGCCGACTCTGTAGTGATAAGACAATATAATATTGTACAAAGATTTACTAAGTTAACGAGAAAAGTTTTTATCAATCTCGAGTTCGCAAGTTTTCTAGGCAATGAAATTGCTTTTCTTAGATTATAACTGGTACGCTTAGATACACTGGACATAGTGTAAACCACTTGAATGGTACAAATTTAATGATCTATTTAGAACAAGAAAAAAAGTTTTTTTAATTATGTTTGTCTATAAACGCTCGCGTAAAGATTTTTTTTGCCTACATGTTAGTAAGAATGACATAATTATTTTAAACGTTGTCAGTTTTTGTTTAATGAGATAATTAACAAAATAAATAGTGGCTAGTGTAATCCAATTTTCACGCAACAAAGGGACGAATCTTTAAATCGACTATAAATGTTATAAAAACAGCTCTACATAGAGTTTCAATGGGTATAAATGAAAAAAATAACATCCCGGTAACTGAAAATAAACTAAGAATCACACAAAATCCACGTAAACCCTCAGTATTACATTAATGTCACTTTATCAACTCACAATGGAATATTATTCGTATATTTCATACATTCAATATCCAAACGCTTAGGGATTTCGGTTACTTATATAACGAGGTTCAGCCCACTATCGTGATATCTAAAAACAGTATTAATCCAGTGTGGAAAAAAGACAGCGCTATAGCTCGTCTAGCGCTATCACTTTCTCACACAGGAAAAAATTCTGCTATGACACCATGCCCCCTGATATTAGTTTTAGTAAACAATTTAGACGACCCTTCGAAGAAAATAAATTAAAGGCAAATGTTCACAATAATACATAAAATAGATACGTTATAGACTTAATTGACAAGGGTCGCGTTAATATTGAAGTTTAAATTGGCGTAGTTATTGTTTTAACGAAGTTATGACTGTTTCATTTAGTTTAGAGGTTATGTTTCGAAGATTAGAGAGGAATAACATATTTCATTGAAGCGATTTCAATAAAGGGAGTCCTTTTGGAGTTATTGTATAGTCAAAACTTTAACAATCCAATAAAATTTGTTTTTGTCATAATATTTAAATAGGTATGTTCACAAAGGAGATAAATTATTTCAAATACATGGTAGGGAAGCTGTAAATTGTATACAAAATTAAGGATTACTCTTCACACAACATTTTTAATTTCCGACTATAATTGGTCCACCTTATACAGTCATGAATAATATTGTACCCGAAGTGCTTTAGACGGACAATTGTCTTTTTCATGCACACGAATCTTTTTGAAATTCATTTCCCACCAATAATCTAAAAATTAGATATTAAAACTTACTTAATTTTCGTCTGTCTCATGAATTGTTGAATTTTTCTCGCTGCCTGGTTCTGTCGTCGTTGTGAGTAGGTTTTTCTGTAGAACCAATTAGTTAATTGTACAATAAAAAGATATAAAATTTACAATAACTTTACATTTTAATTTACATTTAAATGTAAGCTCTCGTAGACACGAAATTAAAGTGTCTATATTTTATTTTCTCAACTATATTAGCTCATTCAACAACTCTCACGACGATGACTCTCTCATGACGATAAAACATTCACATTCCAATAGAAAATTAGTTTATGTGCTGTAATACATAAGTAGATCGATAGATATTTATCATTAATCTTCAACAAAAATCAATTAATGAAACTCTCTCATTTAAATACAAAGCCTGTTGCATAATTTTTGTTCCTTTTTATGTAAAGCAGATAATTGTACAGACTATATAAAAAGTTGTAAATGTGCACAGTTATTTTGTATAAGTAGTTATAATTTTTGAAGTGAAAACTTCTTTAGCGGCGTTGAGCACTTTTTCTGTAATGGGTATAAAATCTTAAACTCGCGTCAGGACACGTGCCCTGATCGAAAAAGCGTAAGACGGATACCATTCCAAAATATCAAACATGCTCAACGTTAATAATCAAGTTTTCACTTCTGCCGGCACTCCCGGAGTGCAACCCGTCTTTTTTTTCATTATGAAAGGAGTAAAATATAGAGAGAATGGATTGTCTTCCAAATATAATTGTAGTGAAATTTCAATCTCTTATATTACGTTCCTGTTTACAAATAAATTAAAATAAATACAATATAATCTCACTTTATAGTATTGCTGTTGGCTGACAGCCGCCGCTGGCGGTGCGAGCGGAAGCCGCGTTGGATCACCGTCGCGGCTGCGTGCATTTGCTTCAAGTATGCGAACTGAAAGTGGTATAGGTGTTAGTTCGATTGTTCTGGGAGTTTCTTGGAAAATAAACTTTTTTTAATGAAGAAAAAAATAGACTATAAAAATCAACGGAGAGCTTTCTCTTTTTCAATGAATAGAGTGATAGATAATATTATAAGGTTACCAGCCTCTCATATTAATATCACGCTTTTCCAGAATGGTTTTAATATTCGAGAGCGACAGCCTGCCAAACCTCTGAAAATTTTGCTTCTTTCACACATCTTCTTTACCACTATTTCATTCCTCACAGTCAGCAGTATTTATATGAGGAAAGCTTCCAAATTACTTACAATTTTGCACTATTTCTAAACCATTAAGCTTAAATCTTCTACTAACCTAATCTATGTTTATTAAAATCTATTCAATGTGAAATCTTCTACCATAACCTAATCTATATTTTTGTTAAAGAAAATCTATTTAAAAAGACGCGTTACCTGCTTGTACCGCCGGTAGCAGTTCTGTATGGTGATGGCGGCGGCGGCGGCGCGGCGCTGCAGCTGCCGCCCGCGGTACTGCCGGTACGCCTTCTGGATCGTCATCGCCGCTGAGTACACCTCGCGCTGTTCGCGATCTGTAGTCAATGTTGTTATTACTAATTTGTTGTTTTTTTGAGCCATTTACTTCCTAGATTACTGTTTTAAAATCTCGTTAACACAGGCTATGCCGAGCCAGAGCCTTATATCTAATATTGTACAATCAAAAAGGTGAAATAAAGATTTATTTTATTTTGTTTATTTTAACCATTTTGTGCATAATAAAGTATTCATCAAATCGCCCTTCGCCTGCATAGTCAAAGAAAAAACGTTCTCGTATCCGTAGGATTTCTGGGATAAAACTTATTCTATTTCCTTTCTCACGTCTTAATCTACCTTTTTATCAAAATTAAAGTTCAGTGGTTAACTGAAAGGATTAGGCGTGAAGACGGACAGACAGATAAAGTTCCATTAGCATATATAATATCAGTTTCAGAATCAGGTTAAATAGACCCCAAAGAACTCACCATTAAGAGTCAAGCTGGAGAAATGCGTAGTGGTGTTAAGGAACTCCTGCAGCGTGGCGGAAGGCGCGCACGGCAGAGCGGACAGCGGTGACGCGGGCGGGGGGGACAGCGCCGAGCCAGGGGACACCGAGCCCGACGAGCAAGGGGTCGAGCCGCCGCAGTAACTGGGTAATGGGTTAAAAGTTAGTAGTAGTATTCGTATAGATGCATAGAATTGAATTATATATGTGTATAAGCAGAAGTCTCATGCGAGTACACACGCAAGGCATTGTCTACTATGAATGCATACACGTTAAAAATTGTCAAGTATGTTGATATGGTATCACGAGACGATGATATTCTGATTTACAATCACACTTTCGATTAATTTTATGTTGAGGTGGGATTTTATTTCAAGACTCTTAATTTACCAAGTCAAAGCAATCTATCTTCTTCTGCTATTTGTTTTAATTGCCAACTTCTTTTAAATAATTTTTTATTAACCAATTTATTTCTTCATCAAATTAGTGTTTATTATAATACTAGCAGTCCGCCCCGGCTTCGCCCGTGGTTCATATTTACGTTTTCTCTACGTAAAAACCATCCTCGTACTTCAAGGAATATAATAAAAAAAGAATTAACGAAATCGGTTCAGCCGTTCTCAAGTTATGCGCTTACCAACACATTTTGGGATTCATTTTTATATTATAGATGTACCTATGAACTATAGAACATACAAATTATTATACTACATCTTACTTTTTGGATATAAAAGTTTTAACTGCTACCAGTTATTCAAACTTACGTCCTATACGTATTGTCGCAGAACTCAAAATTGAACTCAGTGTTGAAGGTAGCGGTGTCATCAAGCAATGGCACCATGAGCGTGTCATCACCGCCACCAGAGCCGCTGTCCAGCTCGCAGCCGGAGAGTAATGTAGAGCTTTCGTTCTGGGAAAAACAAAAATACATTTTCCTGGAGGTAATAAAATTGGCAATTTCACGCGCATAAAACCAATACGACATTTTAGTTTCCATTCACTTAATAAATCTTGGGGATTGTTGAAGGCTTTGAATCTGTTCTTATAACTTCATGAAAATTACTAGACGAATAACAATTTAACGTAACAACTTCTATCCGAGGTAAGAACGTAGAAAAATGACAGATCGTTTATCTGAGAGCGTAATATTTGCAAAAAATAAATACATAAACATAATTTTGCAGCCATTTTCAGCAAAAATCAGTTCAGGTAATAACACAGTACATTTATCAATACCATATCGTTTCATACCTTTATTCTCTCGGGCATCGCTGCTATTATCTGTTCTGCTAAGGTAAACACTCTGTCATCCTGCTCCCCTGAAATTAGTTAATAAAATGGAGTTTTCATCGGCAGTACGCAATATCCAAAAAATGATGTTAAACCTGGCTGTATCCTTGCTGTTTAAATATTACATGATCAAGATGTGCGATCTAGCAAATAGTATTAAAACGAGCATTATGATGGGGGAAAATTTACCGTAATGGATATTACAAATTCGATAGTATCATTTTGAAAGAATATTAAAACTGTTTAACGTGATCTTTCTTTGCAAAATTCAAAAGAATTGAAATAATAAGTCTTTAAATCTATCTTAAGCTAACATAAATTCCTTAAATATAAAACATCAATATCACACTATCATCCAAGTACACAACACCGAATATTGATCATAATGTGCTTGTAAAACCACAGTGAAAGCGAACTTACCTTTCCAATAATGAAATAGCGTAAATTCTACACATAAAAAGCCGTTTTATAGATATATCGCTTCATGCAAGCCACCATGCAGTGTCGTGAAGTATTGAGGGTATTCTGTTCTTATGTCATGGCTGACTCTGTTCCTGTTTAGGCGTCGTTTTGTCGTGTCT
>CAJQZN010017638.1:0-13282 GCA_907164685.1 Colias eurytheme | reverse complement strand
AACGTTTAATTTCTACATTTACTATTTTAATTATATTGGCGTTACCATATCCACCCGCCCTAAATGGGTCACCATTTAAAACCAATCATAAGATACAGCGAAAAACTATGACTCTAGGATCGCATAATGCGCGCGGGTTAATAAAAGTCCTAAGAGCCACGGCGGTAATATAAATAACAAGTTCTATGGCTCTAGGAGCGCATAATGCGAGCGGGATAATAAAAAATCCTAAAAGTCACGGCGGAATATAACTAACAAATTCTATGACTCTAGGATCGCGTAATGCGAGCGGGGTATATAAATTCCTAAAGTCACGGCGGTATTACAACTAACAAATTCTATGACTCTAGGATCGCGTAAAGCGAGCGGGGTATAAAAAATTCCTAAAGTCACGGCGGTATTATAACTAAGAAATTATAAACGAAAGCGGTGCAAAACTTAAAATTAAACTTAACTAACTGCGGTAATATACTTAATGCGATATAACTATTGTCTTGGAAGCGGACATAAACGAACGACCGGGCGAAGGTAAGTTCCCTTGGCGGTTCTAACTGTACAAACGCGCGCGACGTCGTCCTTTGAAGGATGTACTTTCTCTACGACGGCTAAAGGCCAGGTTAGGGGCGGTGCATTATCATTTATTACAACCACGACCGTTCCAGGAGTAATAGGTGTCGAAGGCGTATTCCATTTCTGCCTAACCTGCAAACCGTGTAAGTATTCCATTCTCCAACGTTTCCAAAACGACTGAACTAACTTGTCCAGTAGCGAATGCCTATCAAGCAAACTGACGTGATCAGATTTGACTTGCGGCGCGGGTAATGATAATAAAGGCGCGGTATTCAAAAAATGACTCGGTGTTAAAGCCGAGGGTTCTGCGGGGTCAGAACTCAGTACTGTCAGCGGTCGCGAGTTAAGTAAACACTCAATTTGAGTGAGAACAGTACAGAGTTCTTCATACGATAATATTTGTTGACCGATAACTCGAAACAAATGCGTTTTAATTACTTTCACCATACTTTCCCAAGCACCTCCAAAATGTGGAGAGTTGGGACAAATAAACTTCCAATTTATACGACTCTCAGCGAACTCATGCTCCAGGTTCGAACGATATTCGTTATTAAGAAATTTATATAAATCGCGGAGATAGGAATCGGCTCCTTTGTAATTAGTACCGTTGTCCGTATACATAGTATCAACGGGTCCTCGACGCGAGAGAAACCTTTTGAGCGCGGCAAGAAAACTAGGAGTGCTGAGGTCGGTCGCAACTTCGATGTGCACTGCACGCGTAGTGAGGCACGTAAAAATACACAGGTATGCTTTCTCGCTGTGAACACCACGGCGGCGCACAGGAGTGTAAGCGATAGGCCCTGCGTAATCCGAAGCTGTTACACTGAATGCTTTAACGGCTTGGCGTGTACGACATTCAGGTAAATCAGCCATCAGCGGGTAAGTTGGACGCGGTTTCATGCGGAAGCAAGTATTACATGAGTGAATTCTTTGTCTAACAATACGGCGTGCGGAAAGAATCCAATACTTTTGGCGAAGCAACGACATTAAAAGTTCCGGTCCGGCGTGCATATATTTAATATGATAATAATCAATGATCATGTTAACGATATGATCATTGCGCGGTAATATCACTGGATGCTTATGTGCATATTCCAGGGCGGAATTACTCAGACGTCCTCCAACGAGGATAAGTCCGTTGCGAATAAAAGGCCTCAAGCGATTAAAAGCCTGCGAACAAGATTTATTATTGAGTATATTAGAATACTCCTCTGCAAAATATTTATTTTGCAGGGCGGCGAGAATTTTATTCTCAGAGAAATTAAGGTCCTCTGCGGTCATCATAACACCGCGGCGGGGTAACAATTTAAGGAACCTATAAATATAAACAACAACGCGTAAAAGCCTACTCCATGAGGATACGCGAAGGGCGGTATCATATAAAGCGCAATGCTTTATAGGCGAGCACACAGTGTGCGTTAATAATTTTCGTTCGGGAATGTCTGCAATAGACTCACCATCGAGACTCCTAAGAGGCCAATCAGATGGGTCCGAACGAGCCCACTGGGGTCCTTGGAACCACAGAGGGTGCGAGACGAGATTTTGTGGCATAATGCCACGCGAAAGAACATCAGCGGGATTTTCAATACCAGAAACATGGTAGAAATTATCTGATGGGATGTTATCTGTGATTTTCACAACGCGGTTTGCGACAAACGTCTGCCACTGGTGCGGCGAACCTTTAATCCAATAGAGCGCGACTTTAGAGTCGGTAAATGCGTATGCATTAATTTTGTAGTGTTGTGAATAACTGTCAAGGACAGTGCGAAGCAGCTTTGACATTAGGAGTGCACCACAAAGTTCTAAGCGAGCGATTGTTAGCGGTTTAGATGGAGCGACTTTAGATTTAGAACAAATAAGACGAATGACGTTACCAGAGACAGTGCTGACATGAGCGTACACGACTGCCCCGTAGGCAAGTTCACTAGCGTCAGAGAAGGCCAGAAGAGTGAGAATACAATCACAAGTAAAACCTATATGACGTGGTATGCGAATATCATTGAGAGCTGGTAATTCATCACAGAACTGTTTCCACATTTTAATAATGTGTGGAGGCGGAGAATCATCCCAATCAAGATTAAGTTGCCAAAGTTGTTTTATTAACAGTTTGGCATACACGACTGTGGGAGCAACGAAGCCCATTATGTCCCACAGACGGGCGATAGTTGACAAGATGGAGCGCTTAGTGCACATCACATCGGCGGGTGCGGTTATTTTAAAATAAAAACAATCATCAACAGTAGACCACTGCAGACCAAGTAATTTATGTTGCACGGTCTTATCAAACTCCACCGCGGAGGGTAAAAGTTTGTGCGAAGCGGGAAGATTATCTAACACATTTTTGCTATTACTATTCCATTTAATAAGATCCCACTGAGCTCCCTTAAACAAATCGATGAGCTGCTGCGACGCGGAAACTGCTTCACATTCCGTGGGAATAGAGAAGGCGATATCATCCATATACAACGAGGAAGACGCAATGCCACTCGCTAGCGGATATTTCGCGCCGTCATCTTCTACGAGCTGTCTTACCGTGCGCAGTGCATGATAAGGACTAGACTTGATGCCGAAGCAAACTCGATTAAATTGATAAAGAAGCAGCGGATCCTGCGGGCTGAAACGATATAAAAAACATTGAAAACGACGATCAAACTCACGCACGAATATCTGCAGAAACTGTTGGCGGCAATCGGCGGTCATGGCAATCGCGTGGAGACGAAAACCTAAAATTATTGTAAACAAATTGCCTTGTAAATTCGGCCCAACATGCAGAAGGTCATTCAACGAACGCTGGCTTCCAGAAGTTGGCATGCTAGCATCTAAAACCATGCGCAGCTTAGTCGACGATTTATCCTCGCGCAGAACAGCGTGATGCGGTATAATATAAATAGGTGTAGGGTCACGCGGATCATACGGAGGCGCGGGTGAAATATAATTTTTCGTTAGATAATCTTTTATGACGTCATCATATGCCAACCTTAATTTAGGTGAAGCCTGTAGCTTTCTTTCGAGGCACATGAAACGCTTGCGGGCAATATTAAATGAGTCACCGAGAGTGTAGAAATCGTCCTTAAATGGAAGCGAAACAATATATCTACCACTCACGGGATCGCGGGTTGTAGTTAATTTATAATATTCTTCACATTCAACATCGTCGGGATGTTGAACGGGCGGTGCGGTAGGAAGCTCCTCGAGCTCCCAGAAACGCCTGACTAATGAGTCAATAGCGGCGGTCTCTTGAACGTGACAACACGTCAAGGGCGGTTTATGTATGTTAGGTATGGTGGGTACTGAACCCATTATTACATAGCCTAACACCGTGCGCAATGCAGCGGGCGCCGACGAGTCACGAGATGCATGAACTACGTCGGGGAGAAGCAGATGAGGGAACAGAGAAGCACCGATTAATAAATCGATTTTATTTGGCGTACCAAAACTCTCATCTGCGAGCGGTAAATGCGAAATATGCGATAAGACAGAAGTGTCTATAACAGCGGTAGGTAGTAAATCCGTAACATGATCAACAACTAGCGGAGAAATATTAAAAGATATGTTGTTGTCAAGACGCGAATAAAATTGTATATTTACGGAATTACTATTTATAATTTTTTCTGAACCACCGAACCCCTTAATAATAGTACGTTCGGTTTTCTGCGGTTTAATACCTAAACGTTCACAACATTCATTCGTAATGAAGTGACTTTGCGAAGCGGAATCTAAAAGCGCGCGAATAACAAGCCGTTCGCCTTTACAATTATAAGATACGACTTCAGCGGTTGATAATAAAATAGTACATTGTTTATTCGCGGGCGCGTTGCATTGAAATGCGTTATCAGTATCAGCTGTATAGCTAGCGGTACATAGCGCAATGTCGGAGCGGACGCACTCGCCCGACGCGGACGGCGCCGCGCAGGCAACGGCGGTGTGCTGCGCGGCGGGGGGTGAGACGCAGGCGCGGGAATGGACGATTCGCGTTTCAAATGTAACATCGTATGATGTTTTAATTTACAAACGCGACAGCCAGAATACGACGAACAACTAGAAACTCGATGTTTTATACTGAGACAATTTATACACGCGTTTCTATCCTTTACGCATTTCAAACGTTCCTGCGGACTCATTTTATGAAAACTCGAACATTTATATAAATTTTGATGCGAAATATTTGTACAAAGACAACTATATGCGGAATCAGCGGTTGTTACGTAAGACTGATACTTAGGCGGAGCAGACGAGATATTATTTGAACTGCGGTTATAATTATTATACTTTCGAGGCGGTTTATTTATTCCCGAATTTGTGGAAGGATGAATGCGTTCTAATACCTTCGCACGAGTTTGAATAAATTGAACTAAATTATCAAAAGTAGGCATTTCACTACCAAACTTAGTCTCGAAAGCGCGAACAGTATCTGAGTCTAACTTCTTCAACGCGATATGAACAATCATTAAATCTGTAATATTATCTAACTTTATATTTTGTAAGGCGCGCACTGCGCTAATAAAGTTATCTGTAAATAACATCGAGATAGAATGTACTACGTACTAGAGAGGCGATCGCTACTACACTCTCTTTAACACGAGCTAGAGGTAAGAATCACAAGTCTCTTTAGTCTGTGTCGGACTGTGCCCCCCGCTTGCCGCGTCAACACGTGTTATTGCTCTGTTCAAAATGCCTTCGTGTTTGCTTAGATATTGTTTTAACAGTTCCCATAATACAAACAAAGCCCGAGGAGTGACTTTTCACCAGTAAGTTTCCTTATTATGAGTAAGTCATGCATTTTACTAATATTGTTATCATTTTGCGAAAAATCACCACGCGTTCTGCGTTTCGCGCCATTTTTCATAGACTAACAGCACAGACGTGACACTATCGATGAGTCTGTTAAAAAAATGTAACTGGATTTTTTTAACTAAGGTCAGGTGGGGTAAGAGGAACATATTTCATTTTCAGTAAAATATTTTGACTGCTAGGAACAACATTTATAGCTTTTTAAGATGTTTGAAACACACAAAACTTACCTTTATGTATTAGCTTCCCGTAGGCTAAATGTCATTACTCTAATAACAGTTCTTACGAAGAAATTGACATTAATGTCAAGATTGAATAATCGTTCCTCTTCCTCCTTACATGGGGTAAGAGGGACAGTCATTGTATTTCCTAAGATTGGAGTTTGAATTAAAATATTCGTTGCTAAATGTTCGTTAATTTGTAGGTAGAATGTCTTTGGTCAATATTAGATCTTAATATCGATGAAATAAGGTATAATTTGGAATAAAAAACAAGAATTCATCAATTCGGGGTAAGAGGGACATACAGGTTCGATCAGGGGTGGCAAACTAAAAAGAAGTCGACAAGTTATACTGCTATTTTTATTTAATCATATAAACTATGTGATATGAGATCAACATTGCGATTCAGTCTTTAACCCTTAATCGGCCATGACTTCAAACAAGCATTGTTTGCATTTTCACTGCATTGACAGCCTCATTTAATTTATCATTATCATAACTGCTTCTATTAGATTTTCTTATATATATTTTCGCGGCATGTTTTATCTTATATTCCTGCAACAGTCAAACAACAAGAAGTCAATACTTATTACAATTATAGAGAAAGAGACGTATACAAATCGCATGAAATTTTATTTATCTATAAAGGTATAATATAATAAAATAAATATTTAAATTTTTATTTGTTTGTGATAATAATAATATGGTTTCAAAAACTAAAAGACCGATTAAAAAAAATTTTTTGTTATAATAGCCCCTAGACAACACTGGCTATAAATTATAAATTATACTAAAAAATTAATCAAAATGTTGGTCACCCCTGACACGGGGGAAGAGAAACGTATGTTCCTCTTTCACCGTCAATAGTGAGCCTCTTACCCCAGCTATTGTTTTTGGAGGCTAGGATTTTCAAGCGAAATAAATTCACATAATTAGTTGTTTCTCAACTAAAATGATTAATAAAAGAAATACTTACAGTTTTTACCGTGTATCACTGTATTTAAAATATTTCTAGCACTATTTTATCAACAAAATATGGGTTCGCAAAAAAACGCGCCAACTTGGTGTAAGTCAAATTCGCATCTGTCACATTTGTTTACATTTTTTGTAACGTCTGTGCTACGTAGCGACATCTACTCAAAACCGCTCAAACTAATTCGCCTTCACTGTTTTACCGACGGAAAGTACATAGTCATAAACGTTTCGGTTTACTAGTTATGGTCTTTAGGCCCTCTTCCCCCAGTGACCCTCTTACCCCACCTGACCTTATGTATATACAATATCTACTAGGAAAGATTACCGTGGTGTAGTACCTAAATATTTATACTTTTACCCGACTACGCAAAGTAAAACGGTAGGTTATATTAAGTAATATTTATTTATTTACCTATTTTTATTTATTAAAAAAAGCCTAATCAATAGTTGTTCCAATAGGATTTATAAATTATTATGCACAACAATTACAAATAAACACAACATTCACAGAAACTAATACAGTAAAAGTTCCTTAATCGCGCTTCCTTTATTCGTGTTTTCACTATTCGCGGATTAAAAAAATGCGACCCAATTTCTATATTCACGACTAAAAATTTTTTTTATTCGCGGATTTAATAAGTACATACATAATAATAAAATTATTCCAATAGGTATCTTACCCAATATCCTTGTCAAATGGACTAATAAGAAAGTAAAATAGATCTTATAACAAGTTTGCCTAAAGTACATAATATTATGTTCTTAAATGATATCGCCGAGGCCTTTGACACAAGCCGCCTTTGTCGCAAGCCACCTCTGCAGCGATTGATGTTTTTGAGAATGTAAATAAACAGAATGGAAGCAACCTTATAACTCAATAAATAAAGTATATTTTTAAATGTAGTTCCGTTTATAGTAAAGTTACAAAAATTGTGATCGAGTAAGGGGGCGTCCATAAATTACGTGAGGTGTTTTTTTAAATTTTCTGCACCTCCCTCCCCCCCTGGTGAGATGTCGTGAGAATTTATTCAACCCCTCCCCCATCCTCGAATCTCGCGTGAGATTTTTCAAAATGTGAGTTTCTTATACGTAAACGCCATCAACATTGAATCATCGTATCCATTTAAATTACATCATGAAGCAAAAACTGATAAAACTATTGATTACTACACAAAACGACAAAAGCTTAATAAATTGATATTATTTAAAGGAAATTAAAATACATAGTTTAATATAAAATCCTCGTTTTATTAATTCCCTAGTATCAGTACCACCAGATAGTACCGAGTAAACAGATTGCACAATGTGTCGCATCTGCACGCATTGCTTAATCTTTGAACTTGAAGCCACGCCTCGCTCGTTCCACACGTACCCCACCACATCGGCCGCGCGCAATGTTTTTGTTTGGAATAACCCCTCTAGTAATATATCTCGATGGTAAATAAGTCAAAGTTTGTTGCGGACGGAGAATGCAAAGGTTTAAAATCAAACATTTGATTTAAATACGCGGAAACCAACATACGTTTATCATCATATTTATCTTTTAAAGTTTGTAAAATTAAATTATAATTTTCAGCGGAGGGGGTTATACCAGCTATAACAGTTGTGGCCTTCCCCGTTAATTTACCTAGTAAATAATATAAACGCTCGGCATCTGTAAGGCCGGGATTGTTATGAACAACTGATTCAAAATTCGAAAGAAACAGCGGAAATGAGCGAATATCACCCGAAAATGGTACTAATTCGATAGGCGGTAATTTAGGCCTATTTTTATGCAAATTATTAATATCTCCGTGTGACGGACTTGGTTGCGAATATTGCGATTTAATTCTTATAACTCTGCTATATAAAGACTCGAATGCAACGAGGCTTTTATAATCAGGTTTCGCGGTAGGTGTTAATAATAATAAGCGAGTATTGTATTCGTCTAAACATTTTTCAAATCTTTCACGTAATGATTCTATCTGCGCGGACTCGTCAAGGAAACTTTCCATAAGCGAGGCGTTGTTATGAACGTTTAAAGACAAATCATACATTTGTTGCACCATTTCGAATATAATTTCGCGTTTAGCTAATAACATGGATAACTGCGAATCATTTATATCTTCCGAATCATTAACATCCGAAGCGTCACTATCAGGTAACTTAGTCATTTTCTTAGGCGGCATTTTTAATAACAAAAGTATATATTCGAACAGAGAATGTTACAATACAAGTTACAATAACAAGTAATACGACTAAATAAAGTAGGTCAGCGACGCAAGCGTAATATGAACCGAGTATGAATTTTCAATATGGTCGGATTATAACAGCGGATCGCGGAATGACCTAGATAAACGTTATAAATTTCGAGCGCGGGTAGCGGATAAATAAATATGATGAAATATGTTCGATTTATAATGATTTTAGCGTTATAACTGCGGATAAACGATATGAATATAGTTTTAATTAACTATTTTAATAATAATATACGCGTAACTTAATGTTACGGGCGGAATAAAATATATTTTAAGCAAAAAATAATAGATGACGCAATGTCGATCTATGCGGTATATTATAGTTATTTCACTATGAATGTACTATTAAATCGCTTATTAGGGCCTACAATGAGTATCCTAATAAGGGCGGGTTTAAAATATATTTTATATGAATAGTAGAAGACGCATTGTCGTTCTATTATATGCGGTATATTAAATAGTATTTCGCATTGAAGATACTACTAATCGCTTATTAGGTCCTACACAATGAGTATCCTAATAAGGGCGGTGGAATCATCAGGTATTATCCGGGTCGAAGGTACCACTCAATGGTCGCGCCAATATAAAAATATACGTAAATATATTCTCGATATGAAAGTGGACTGTATTTTGATCTACGTGGTGTTAGCAAAGAGGGATAGACAGGATCATACAGCACATACCTCGTCGGAGGGAGTAGCGTCCAGAACACACGCGCCGCCACGCGGTCAGGGTCCTCCAGCTCGCGGCGGGCAAGAACGGCGTCCAGTCCCACACTCCACACAAACACACACGCGGCGGTGAGCGCGACCAAGGGCCGGGGCACGGGATACCCCGGTGATGTTACAAGGGCACAATGCCTGATGATCTAGAGAGCCTCGTGGAAGCTCTCCGGCGGTGGCCGAGTCCCGAACCTCGCGAAGGAACGGAGCGAACTCGACTGTCTTCAGCGACACGAACGTCGCGTTCACGTCTTATTGGACGTGTCACGTGGTTAGTGACCACGCGGTGATTGGTTGTGCTCGTATGTAGGGAAGGATGAAGGAACACACCACAAACAATAAACGTTTAATTTCTACATTTACTATTTTAATTATATTGGCGTTACCACCGGCAATTAGAATACGTTTTTAAAATGGTAAAAACATATTAAAATGTCACAACCTGTAGACTGTCAAATAAGGGCAAGTAGAATACATTTTTGAAATGGTAGTTTAATACGTTTTTCAATGAATAAGTTTTATCCAAGCATTGAAAAATCGGCCCTAATACTTTAAAAAATAAATAACTGAAATTCACATTATATAATATACATATTTTTAAAAATAAAAATCTTGCCATTCCCGGGCGACGCCTTGACCAACTCGGGCAACCCGTCATTCCGCCGAAACAATCAAATTTATTCTACTGTTTCAGTTAAAATTCACATGTTTTGTTATTTATTTTCAAATTCGTGTTTCAGATTGGCGGCAGTATTGACGTTGGGCGCGCGAGACCTGAGGCGGGAGTTGGAATCTATCGTCATAAATACTGGTAAATATTGTAATTATTTAAAACTAGCTTTCCGCCCGCGGCATCGCCCGCGCAGTCAAAGAAAAACCCGCATAGTTCCCGTTCCCGTGGGATATCAAAATATCTCTATACCAAATTTCATGCAAATTGGTTCAGTAGTTAAGGCGTGATTGAGTAACAGACAGACAGACAGAGTTACTTTCGCATTTATAATATTAGTATGGATTAACTAGTTTTTAGAAGTAGCCCAGCTTCATTTGAATGCCATAAAACCAAAAATATAAATTCAACAAAAAAGGTCGTGTTCCATCGTTACAATATTGTATTCACTGAAAAGTGCTTCATATTGGTTGAAATGGTTGTTAATCATCTCAATAGATGGCGCGCGGTGTGTCCATTAGACACATAAAACTGAAAGAATAGAATAAATTCGATCGCTCTGGCAGGTCACGAGTGGCTGAGTTGGTCAGGCATCCGCCCCGGAATGGCGCGAAGGATGCGGGTTCGAGTCCCGCTGAGTGATCGAATTTTTTCTATTCTTTATAAATTTATATGGATTAACTAGTTTTTAGAAGTAGCCTAGCTTCTAATCCAGATTGTAAATTGTAATAGTACATTTCCATACAAGTCTGATGTGGTAAATATTAATCTATGCATTGTAACGATCCAAAATATGTCTAGTTGAGGAACTAATGTTTTTGAGTTTTCATTTTGAAACAACTTTTTTTAAAATTATGTCTAATATCCAACTGTTCACATGTCTGTTTACAATAAAAAAGACGTGTGGCACTCGGGGACTGCCGCGGTAAAGCTATTGCATGCTATGCCTTCAAGCCACACCTCCGCGCCCGTCCCCGTGGGGAGCGTGAGGTTTTTCGTTACGGAATTTCTCGATTCGGTCCCCGCGCTCAAGGCCCGCGATAGAAGCTATGCAATAGCTTAAAAAAAAGCTTTTTTAATTTATTTGATTGTAAATAATAAATATAAATACCTTTTTTCTCAGATGGTGATACAAATATAGAGGATGTGGAACCCACGGCTGAGGTTTACGTGCTCTCTGTTGCGCCGCGCACGTGAGTTTACATTTTAAACTAACTTTAGTTATGGACGTGACAACGTCTTATAATTCGATAGAGCCGGCTGCACGCACGAAAAAACATGACTCATGCGGCGTTACCTCGCTCTGAGGCGTTCCATGTAATGCTTGAAGTGCAAGCGAGAGCGCGGAACGAGCGACAAAGAAGCACAATCGGACGTTGTCACGTTCAACTATCGTCAGTAAACCGACTTTACAGACAACCAATTTTTTTAAGTTAAATATTATGTCACTTAGACTTAGTTTATGATTTATATGTGTGCATTTGATATGTGTAAAATAACTATAATATGTAATGTAGTAAAGTACTAACTTATTTATAAAGCTTTTTATATTAATAAAAGTGTTTTTTTGGGCTAAAAATAAAAAATATTATATGTATTCTTTTCTATTTCATTACATTCTTAGTACTTCAAGTTTAATTTTTATATTTGTGTGTGTGTGTGTTTTTTTTGCTTATTTTTTATCACTAAATGTCTTTTTTACGCTCAATTTCAGTGAAGGCGATCTCCCCCCAGATGCGAGGGGCAATGAATTGGTGCAGAGCAATGATGGATCCATCAGGCGGTTTCAGGTTCGATTCCCATGTGTTTTCTTTTGTGATTAAAATAAAAATAAATGTTGTTTGTATATTTGCATGAGTTTTTTTCATTAATTATTGGTCAGAAAATTATTCAACCAATAATTTTACAAGGGCAATTATTGTACTTTTGAAAAATAATTGTGGTAAGGTAGGAGCCATGAAAAAGTATAACATTTTTTTGAAATAACTAACATGAAAAATTAATAAATTATATATATTTATTTATGAATAATTGCAGGTGGTATGTGGCAGTGAACTACGCGCTCTGCTCTTACGGGCCCCGTCGTTACAGCACTCGTTGCCTGCAAACGCACATACTAAAGTTCATACACAGGTAATATATGTCGGGGAATTTAAACAACTCTCCATTAATAATAATTACATAGGTATGTGAAATAATATTAAATAATGACTCAGTGCGCACACCTGACTGGCCGGTTGGCTTGGTTGGTAGTGGCCCTGCCTTCCAAGCCAGAGGTTGTGGGCTCAATTCCCACCCAGGACAAATTTTTGTGTGATGAACATAGAGCCTAGAGGTTTGCTCTGTGTCTGCGTGTTAATTAAGTATTTATTTAATACTATATATGTATGTTTATCAGCCATCTGGTTTCCATAACACAAGCGAAAGCTTAGTATGGGGATCAGATCGTGCCTTGTGTGAAAATTGTCCTGAAATATTTATATATTTATTAGCTCTGTGTCTGGTTGGTAATTATTCTATGGATAAGTGCTATGGAATGCTGTGCTTATGTGTTACACTATAAAAAAAAAGACGTGTGGCACTCGGGGCCTGTCGCGGTAAAGCTATTGCATGCTATGCCTTCAAGCCACACCTCCGCGCCCGTCGGAGTGGGGAGCGTGAGGTTTTTTCGTTACGGAATTTCTGGATTCGGTCCAATAGCTTAATAAACTATATTTGTCTCTTGCCAGGTGGACTACAAGCACTGTTTAGTGCCGGACTTGCAAGAGATCACCGCCTGCTCGTTCTACTGGGGCAAGATGGACCGCTACGAGGCTGAACGCTTGCTCGATAATAAGCCCGAAGGTATGATTATGATTGTTATAACACTTTATTCTTTATTTTGTAAATAAAAATACTTGTCTATTTCTTCATAAATTTTGCGGTTCGTCATTCCGCGCTCAGAAGCGCTCTTGGAAGGACGTGTGTATCGCTCGTCGTGCCAAAAATAAAAACGAAATAGAAAAAGACTGTTGTGTAAAATAAAGAACCGTCGTTTTCGTTTTTTCGGCAAATATTTGATACTAAAGTATTTTAAATATTTACAAATAAAGTCCA
>CAJQZN010017637.1:0-27282 GCA_907164685.1 Colias eurytheme | reverse complement strand
AATATTCACTGCCTAAATTTAGATACAATGGAATGGAGCTATGTTTATGTTAAGGGAAAACCACCCATATCTCGAGATTTTCATACAGCTTTGCCCTATGGGGACAGAATGTATATTTTTGGTGGTAGAGGAGACTTTGAAAGGCCACACAATGCACAGAATGAAGTATACTGTGATAAAGTATTTTATTTAGATACAACAAAAGAAACTTGGGTAACTGTTGACATCAAAGGCATAAAACCTGACGGAAGAAGGAGTCATTCTGCCTGTAAGTATAATTATTTGACAATTCCGTCTAACACTAGCACACAAAATTATTTAAATTTCATACAATATGATATAATTTTATGTAAATAAATAAATCTTTATTTTGAACAATTTTGTAGGGATATATAATGATTTTATGTACATTTTTGGTGGATATAATGAAAAAACCAAGACACATTTCAATGATATATTCAGATTTTCATTGAAAAGAAATTATTGGGAGCTTGTCAACACCAGAGGAACTGCACCATGTAAGAGGAGACGACAGGTGTGCATCTTGTATGACAATAAAATATATTTATTTGGAGGAACTAGGTAATAGACTTTAATTAATATTACATAATTTTATTTATACTGGTGAAGAAAATTAATGATTACAATAGTTTTATATTAATATGGTTAAGTGTATTGTTTCCATTACTTCCAGTAATACTTAATTTAAATTAAAACATATACAATGCTGGTATTTACTATCAACTTTTGTTAAATAAATATGAAAAATGTCTACCTTTTGCTGTTTATATTAAAAAAATAACTAGAAAACATTAACTTTATATTTTTACACAATATTGTGTTGTATGTATGAAAAGGTAATATTTATGTTTCAGTCCAGTAAAAAATCCGCCAGACACAAATCCAAATGATCCTCATGATGTTGATGAAAATAAAAAGCTTTTGGACAACAATGATCTTCATATCTTGGATTATATGCCGAGTTTGAAGGTGCTGTGTATCAATTATGTATTGGACAATAAACTGGATACTTCCAGTCTGCCTAAAGATATATTGTGAGTATCACTACATAATATAAAACAAAGTCACTTTCTCTGTTCCTATGTATGCTTAAATCTATCAAAATACGCAACGGATTTTGATGCGGTTGTTTATAAATAAATAGTGATTCAAAAGGAAGGTTTGAGTATGTAATTTATTAGGTATTAGACAAAGCAGACGAAGTCGCGGGCGAAAAGCTAGTTACTTTATAATATAACTTATAATAAAATACTAGGCGACCCAACAGACATTGTCCTGATGTCCTGAAGTTTAAATAGCTGTTAAGTTTTCGCTTTTTCTTACTTTTTATGCGCAAATTACTGGGAAAATAGTATATATTTCTTGTTATTAAATAAGAGCAAACACACTTTTATTAGCTTCACCTGTATGCTTGTTGTTTATATGTAACAGACTCCTTTATATGTATTTGATTTTTACTCATTTAATATGGACAGATTTCATTCAAACTTTTTAAGCTTATCAAGGTTCAGTTGTATACTCGTTCCAAGCCAGGATTTTCTGACTAGAGCATTGAAAATGGGCAATTGCTACAAATGAATCGACTTGTAAAATCTCATTTAACAAGGATGAATGTGGAGACTTTGATAGTAAAGTTAATTGCTTATAAAAAGGCCTTATGTAACCAAATAACATATTTAAATACAATGAAATAGTTTTATCTCTATTATACATATATGTATTATATTTGGATGTATTCAATCCATTGTTACTGCAGGCAATGACATTGAATATAAATTACTCGATATTTTATTTATATAATACACATATAATAAATAAATTTGACTGACCGGTTGGTATAGTTGGAAGCTACCCTTTTTTTTTATTGGTAATAGGGAAGCGCTTGACCACAATCTCGCCTGATGTTAAGCTGAGATGTGGTCTAAGATGGGACGCGCTTCCCTAGAAGGTACCTGTTCACTCTACCCTTCCTTCGAAACCAGAGGTCGTGAGTTCGATTCCACCCAGCGCAAATATTTGTATGATGATCATTGATGTTTGCTCTGTGCATGCATATGTTATATGGCTTGTATATTTGGCTTCCATAACACAAGCAAAAAGTTTAGTATGGCATCAGATCATGATCATATTGTAGTTATGTGAAAAAAAATGTCCTAAAAATATTTATTTCATTATGTTTGTTTGCAGGATGGACATCAGAATAATGACACAGCCCAATCGTATCAGCAGACCCATCAATCAAACTGGTTGAAATCATAATATGCATTTACATCTTTAATAAAAATATAACAAAATAATAAATTCAGGAGGATATTTGATCTGAGTTGTGCAATGTTTTATCGTGATATTTTGTGCACTTGTTGACAAACATGCAATTTTAAATCCATGAAATACTTGAAACTTGTTTTTATGTGAAAAATTTTGTTTATACTATAATTTATTAGATTTATCGTTTTACCAGGGACTAAAAGATTAGTGAATAAAACATAATAATATATACATTATCAAGTAGTGACGGTAAGAAGAGTAGGATTGTTTAGAATTTAAGATACCACAGCGGATTTAAATTCAAAATTCATAGACATCCCTGAATGTTGAACCGGTATTTAATATAAGCTTATAATAATTTAATTGTTTATCATGAAATATCAAGTGTTTGTGATTTATCTATAGTATTAAGAAAGGGAACTTAACTGGATATAACGGTTTTAGGCAGTCATGTTTTAAATAAGTCATGTTTTGAATCCTTGGAATGTATGTAATTGTCATATAAGCATAATATAGAATAGAATGATGTCTCTTTCATTTAATTTAGATGCTTGATATTATATAATACCAATGTGCAATATTATAGCAATTCTTTTAATACATTATTAATCCTTCTATACCAAAATAATAGTATTTTATAGAGATTAATCTTTAGGTAGTATGTTTGCAATCAATGTGGATACATTTTAAACAGCATTGTCTTGGTTTCATGAATTTTCTTGCTCAGTGCACTTTATTAAGCTTAGGAGTGTTTTATAATAACTAATTTGTGATATTTTTATTAAACATTATTTATTTTAGTTTTTTTTAGCTTCATAGTAAATAGGAAAATCTTAATTTATTTTATAAAAGCGCTACTGTTAGCTATATTTATTTTATAGTATTATCATATTTGTTTTATCATCGAATACATAAAAACAATGTAATAAAATAAGCCCTGAGTTAATTGTACATTTAAAAGATGTATTATAAATAAATTATTAAAAAATTATATGTGGTTTAAATATAGTTATCCCTCCTTTCCTGAATTATCTTATAAAGTTCTACCTGTTTATAAGTTTAACAAAAATACTATTACAATTGTATACATAAACGATACATGACCATGATGTTTTAATGCAGTACTAATTCCAGTTTGGTAAAAGACAGAGCTATGTCCCTTTCCCACTGAAAATTATACTGCTTTAAAACATAGTAACCCTCTTGGGATCACCAAGGTTGCTGGCTGAATCTGTTAAAAGCCACAACATGGTGCTGAGCTTCATGGAGGAGCTTGGTTTGTTTCAGCTATATTCTCCCTACTTTTTCATGCTAAAAATGTGACTAGTTGCGGATATATGCCCGATTCTATTATTAATATTATGGGTTTATTTGCCTATACAAATAGTTCTATGTGAAGTCAGAGTTTAGCGAGGATTAGCAATGTAATCTTATATATAAAAATGAATCGCAAAATGTGTTGGTAAGCGCATAACTCGGGAACGGCTGAACCGATTTCGATAATTCTTTTTTTATTATTTTCCTTGAAGTACGAGGATGGTTTTTATGTAGAGAAAACGTAAATATGTACCACGGGCGAAGCCGGGGCGGACCGCTAGTACTACATAATTATCTCTAAATTAATCTAAAAAGGTACATAGGTAGGTACCTACTAAGCGACGCGATCAGTCGTCATTCGTCTGTTTACGACAGTTACAGTTTCTAATTCTAACAATACACTACAATGCGAAAAAAACAAGGAAGAGTTTTTTGTTAGAATAAAATTCAATGATACAGTGAACAATTTAACCGAAATTATAATGAAGCAATTAATTTATTATAATTTAAATACGAAATTTTCATTATTATTTAACGCGAAAGACGTAGATACTTACATAAATTACCTACTGGTAGTCTAATTTCGATTAAAATATTTTATACTAGCTTCCGCCCACGACTTTGTACATGCATCCCCGTTTTTCCCCGTTCCCGCAAGAATTTCGGGAAATTCTTTCTTAGCGGATGCCTATTGCCTACGTTCTAACATCTACCTCATACCTGTATGCCAAATTTCAGCCCGAGACGTCCAGTGGTTTGGGCTGTGCGTTGATAGATCACTATATCAGTCACCTTGTTTAGATAGATAGCATTCACTCACTATATCAGTCACCTAGTTTTATATATATAGATAGCATTTTTTAAATAATTTATGTAATCTTTTGAACATATTTTAAAAAATTCGCGTTCTCATCATCTGCACTATTTTTCTGCTTTTTGTATTAAATGTTTTGTATATGTAAGAGCGGGCAATCAAGCCGCCAGTGCAATCAATCAAGCGGTGTCTTGTCTGATTGTAAGCGATCGGATCACCACCGCCTATAAGGGCGCGTTCCCACCGTGTCGTGACGACAGATAATCGTGTAGTTTTAAGTGTCGTGGCTTATATGTTTAAATGGAGGTGTTCACATTTAGAACGACACAATTTACTGTCGTCTACGACAGTTTTTGCAGTGACGACACTTTGTCGTGACAGTGGGAACGGCAAGCACGACAGTCGTAAAACGATAAAAAATCGTGGACGGCAACTCTATGACGTCCATTGAACTCAGGAGAGTAAACGCACTAGTAATCACCAAGCGAACGCAGAGGCGACTAGATTTGTAGCTTGCTGATGATGTGTAAACGACAAAGCGACTGCCAGGAAACGATAAAATGTCGTCGCGATCCAATGGGAACAGCTAGATACGACAGTCGCTAAACGATAAAAAATGTTGACGACAAACAATCGTTATAATGGGAACAGGTAAAGACGACAGTCGTCGAACGATAAATTAGTCGTTACGACATAGTGGGAACGCGCCCTAAGAGGTTGTAAGAGAAGATATAGAATAAATTAATAAAACTACTATGCATGTTTTATTTAAAAATCACCTTTATTTTTCTTTTGCATTTGTCATGACAGAGGCTTTGGCAGTGGTACCTACACTAATTATTTAATAGTACGTTGCACATTTCGCCAGTTATGTTTTAAAGACCCATGTAATAGTTGCAGACCCTACTGCCATCAATAGAATGGATAGAACAGTTTAAAATATTTTATTGTTATTTGCATGGTTAAAAAAATAGCTACCATAAGTACGTACTCATTGGTGGACTGCTTACTGCTTCAGGGCATTGCTTTCCCTATCAACATATTAACTACCAAAACCGCAGAAAAATCGGTACTTAAGTAAATGTTAATACTTATGTGTCGATGAATGCTCATAAATCCATTCAACATGATTTTGTTTATTACATATGTCACTACAGTGTTGTATTGGCATAAATAACAACCAAATAAATAACATAGGCTACGTAGTCTGTAGGTATAACTCTAAACCATATTCATTCAAACTCAAACTCAAATTATGTGAAAATTCTAAGCTCCACCACTTTCAAATAATATATTTGCAATGTGGGATTGCTAAGGGTGGTTAGGCGAACCATTTAAGCCCTATATTAATCATGGTCGCGACATTTCATAGGGTCATCGTATGTATGGGCAGTGGCCGATGTCCTTTGCGTAGAACCTCTACGTTGCGTTGCCTGTTTTTAAATAATAAATTGACCCAATGAACGAATTACATATTATGAAAAGGAAACGGGTCTTCGGATCGCCTATCTGCCGTACGAAATGCAGTAGAATTTGCATGTTCGTACTCGTACTCGTATTTCACGTATTTCTGTTATGGTGTGGTAGGAACTAGGAACCTACTTTACCCGATGTGAGCTGATCCAGTCCCTGTCAAATCTCGACCCCCGCATATTATTTGATATGATTAATAAAATAAATAACTTTACAATTAAAGTCTTTAAATAAAAAATAGAGTCACATTTCATAGCGCCAAAATAACTCTACCTAGTCATTAAATGCATAATTCTAGTGAATTGTAAGGCATTCTTATTGCAAATGAATAACTTAAGTGCCTTTCAATTAGTAATTTTCATACTATTACAATTTTAATGCATAATCGCAATGTAGTGTGTAACGTATCATGTATGTTTTGTATGTGTGCGTCATACTATATAGTCCTAAGGTTCTACAGTTTAAGAGGAGTTGCGCACTTGTAATAGCAGTTGTGAATACATTATTATAAAGCCTACAGTCTACTAAAGTGTTTCATTAATACCAAGCCATTGCATGGCGACCCTGCCAGTGCTGCCTCGCGGCAGTACTGAGCTATGGATCATTTTTGAAAAATAATATTTTAAAAGTGAAAATTTAAACAAATAATTTTTATGCGTATTCGCAAATCGCAATGTACCGGATAGAAAATTTATCAATATAATAAAAAAAATCGACGAACGTGAATATGGAAATTAAGAACAGAATTTATTTGACGAACAAAGTTTTTTAAAACAAAAAAAAAACTGGAGATTTGGAATATCATCTATTTATGAAAAATTGTTAAATAAAATTGGAGATTTGGAAGGATGCAGCTGGAGCCGGGAGATCAGCCAGTGTGCATAGCAGACATTTTCGCAAATTGACCAGAATCCCGAATGTCCCGAAATTCAAGAGTGACGACGGAATAAAAGTTTAATTTCGTGAAAAAAAAAGCTAAAAGTGAAATTTAAAGTTCAAGCAGTGTATTTTACTTTCATGTAAGGTATTAGGTAACTAATTATTTTAGTTAAAATTTTTTTTTTTTGTCAAAAACCATTATTATGTTATAATTATTTATTATACATAAATATATATAGCTATGTATAATCAAAGTACTTAGTAACAGATAATTCTATTAGTTCATTGATTGTTTTATAAAGCGCTACCAAATAGGGAAATGGTATGCAGCGTCTGTAATTTCGTCTCATATTTCGTGCTACCGTGTAGGTAACTAGGTAGTCACAATGCATCGTTCTGTGCATTTTATAAAATGTTCGTAATGAAATACGATCTTGTCAATTCAATTGAGTGTGAAACTTTAATTTTTTTAATTAACATTTTGGATTCGGAGGGTCACACTAATTTCATAAATAATGATTGTAATGAAACTTATATTTCAATATTTAAAACATGATTTAAAGAGACTAAAGTAAAAATATATTCTTATTTGATTAAATGAATTACCATGATAAATATCTAATGATATTTGTGAATAATAGACGAAGAGAAAAAGTAAATATTTGTCGTTGTATGAATACAAAAAAAATTACTCAGATTGTTTTTTTTTTGTTAGGATATAGACGGAATCTTAGCTTGATCACCTAAGTTTTTTCTTTTATATTCCTGTCAAAAATTAAATAATGTGACATTTAATTACTTGAAGAAATAAGAATTAATATTGTATGAAAAATAAAAATAAATTAATATGTAAGCCTGAGAGCTACAATTGAAAAGTGAAATGATATGATTTATTGTTAGAAACAAGGTACACCAGGATACAAGACAGGCACGAATCCTTGTAATTCTGATCATGATTAGGTCGAGCTACCACTCGTGAAGATAACTTGGACACATGATACCTATAAATAAAGGTATGAAATATATGATAATATAATGATGTGTTAAAAGAACTGCCTGAATTAATGTTAATGTTATAAATAAATAAATATATTTCTTGTATCTTGAATTATTGAATATAATAAGATGAATAATATAAAACACGACGGTGTTATTAATTATAATTATGATAAATATTAAGAGGGAAGATTACCCTAAATGAAATTGTGTATCTTGATATTGTACGTATGAGAAAGTACATAAAGAATAAAATATATGAAGAAAATTGAATACAGATAATGAATATTATGTCGTTTCTAAGTATGATGTGTAAACTGTAAGCACATAAATAAACGTATTCTATGAGGATATATTGTAAGATTTATTGAAAGATAATTATTATTTTACTCGGATATGACTATTAATTAATTACGGACTGTGACATTTTTAAATACGGATATGACGATAAAATATTTTCTAATATTGTATAATTTTTCCATTATTTTCGTACATGAAAAGTTAATTAAAATTATTTGTTTTAATCTATTAGTATTAATTACTATGTAGTGTGTAAGCCAATGTGTAATCGTGTAGAATGTTCTTTTTTGGAGTTTTAAAAATAAGTACTTATAGTAATAGGTTGAAATTCATGCTATTGTTTTAATGTTAATTTTGATTTTATTTACTCGTTTATATGATAAGTATTAAGATAAATGTAACCAAAAACGTAGAAAAAATATTTTGCATTATATTCAGCTAAAAAAAATATTAATTACTATTTTTTTTATTATTTTCTATGAGGGGAGATGTAGTGTGTAACGTATCATGTATGTTTTGTATGTGTGCGTCATACTATATAGTCCTAAGGTTCTACAGTTTAAGAGGAGTTGCGCACTTGTAATAGCAGTTGTGAATACATTATTATAAAGCCTACAGTCTACTAAAGTGTTTCATTAACACCAAGCCATTGCAGCAATTATTTCATGTTTAAATAGAATATCGCTTGTAGGTACCCTCTTGTACCACACACCAATTTTCAGTGCACAACTACTTAGTGTGTAAGAATTATGATCTAATATTTTCACTTCAAAATACGTTTTACGATCCCAGTATTAAAACCATAGACAACATGAATATTCTCGCCTCTCAAGAAACTTAAGTCAACTTCACATCTCTGGCGGGAAACTAATTAATTTAACGCTTAACCCCGCCCATTACAGTGTCCATAATTTATAGTAGAAAAAGGAGAATGAACGTTAAACAGTTTAAGCAGCAAGACGCTAATGTAATCCCGGTATTTTACGTGGAAATGGTGTTGCATTTCCTATCTCCCCAGTCCCCGGTGTCCATTCGTGCTTTGAATGTTACAAAAAACGATTAAGCGCGGGATGAAGTTTTTACTCATTTTATCTTCTTAATGACGTCTGTTAAAGGTATTTTAATTAAAATTTTAGAACTAAATTTTATCGTACTTAAGGAATACGGAAATAAAGTCATGTCTCATGTACTTATAGCTTTAAATAAATAAATATATACATATATAACTCAAAGGTGACTGATATACCTAGTGATCTATCAACGCACAGAACAAACCACTGGACGTATCGGGCTGGAATTTGGCATGGCATCCCCTAACAAAGGATTTTAGAAAATTCATCCCCTAAAGGGGTAAAATAGGGGATGAAAACTTATACCATGAAAATTTCTTTTCCACGCAAGCGAAGCTGCGGGAAACAGCTAGTCTATTAATAAAAATAAGCTCGCAGAACATCTTTTTTATTTATTCATTTATTGGCACACTCTTTATGGCGAGATAACACAAGTACCAAGTGCTCCCTGGGGTAAGTCCTGACTACACTTCTGGCGTTACTACTTCGATAGAGTGAAATTTGAACAGGTACTAGACTACACCTGTTTGAATTAGTCGGCTGATAATAAAGACTACAGAGCTTTAGTGTGAGGGTTTGACGTAAAACATCATCCTTCTAAGTACTGCAGAATGGATTTTTTTTAAATCTGGATGGAAGTTTGTTACTCCTTTATGTAAAAACGAAAGTTGTAGGGTGGGGGTGTAGTTTCACTTTGGTACAGAGATAAATTACAATAGCTGAATTACAGAATTAGGACATAACATCTTGCTTTTTATCCGGTTACTCCGAACTGCAAAGATTGCGTATTTTTATATTTATAGAGACTATTCTTAAAAACTGAGCGCCTTACTTATGCATTTACCTATCGAAGAGAAATAAAAATATTATTTCAATTTAATTGACTCTAGGTCTACCAAAGCAATATGCCTGCGACAAGTATAATGACACATAATGATGTTCGTTATTTTTACTTTTCACATATTAGGCATTCATTTCAATAGGCATTCCTAGAAAAATACCTACTCGCTCATAATTTTTAAGATTTTTGTTTGTAAGTGTTGTTTTAAAATTAATATCTATACTTTTCAGAAATAATTTCAAACTACACTCACTCTCTATTTAAGAGTAACTATGTATTTCGGTAGCCCTATTAACTTATACTTCATATCTCTTGTCTCTAACAAAGCGGGTGGAATTAAGAAATTCCATCGAAGGTAATTTTTTCCACTTAATTCCACGGACTGGTATTTATAGGAATATCTACTTACACGTCGAGTTATTGACGCGAAACTATCAATTTAGCTGACTGCATAGATACATGGCCCACAGCGCGGCATTACGATTTAATACAAGGCGCCTATTATAGATATTAAAATTACACCTCCTAGCCGCTTTATACGTAATACACTTACAATTTATCGGGCACGATACGACTCCGACACGATACATGTTTTAAATGGTGAATGAGGTGAAAATAAAAAAATAAAAAACTTACAAACAAGCAGTACTCATACATTGTAATTTTTTTGTTCTTCTATAACTAGATACTTACGTATTAAAATATGTATAAGAAACATTATTTTAATTAAAATCTAAGTAGCTTTACTTTTGGTTCAATTTTTTGATTTGGTATTTTATGTATAAAATTTATTAATACAAGAGAACTATTTGTCCTCATACACTTCATCAAGAATATCAGATGAGGGCTTAGCTTGATATAAATGAATATCAATCACACATCAAATAGTATTCTTCTAATTCTACTATTTATCAAGGTTTTCATTCTTAAATGATTTAATAATAATTGTTCATGTGAAAGGTAATAAATACTGTATGGTATTAAATTTATATGATTACGTAATTCATGATAATAAATATCGTGTGATCTAAATGGTAGGCCTATAATAAAAACGTGGGCGATCGAAGTCTTGAGTTATCGTTATTTTATGCGTCAAAATTGACATCTTAATTAACTGTGCTAAACAATAAACGGTTTTAAGTAATTTTGACTTGTATTAATGTTTATGATAGCTAGTGGGATATTTATATTATTTTATCGGTGTATGAGTCAGGTTATTAATACTAAAATTTGTTATTTTGCGTAAATCTATATTCAAGCCTTAAAATAAAACATGGAAGAATTTTCCTGATACCTCTCTATAAGTAATACCCAAGTTTTAATTTTTTGCTTTACAATATATTGTATACCTAGGTACTTTCAAGTTTCAATGTTTATGCTCGGTGGTTAAATTGGATAAATATTCGCAGTGCCTATTCTCTAATATCTATTGCGTTAATCAATTTCTTAGTGTTTTTTTCAAGCATTTTCCAAAAATAATCAAAAATATTTTGCGTCATGAAAATAAGCCTACTATATCAGCTATTTGAGCTCAACTTAAATGACTTGTAAATTTTACATGAACAAAAGTTGAGTTTGATTTTCGATTTATGATGATTTACGACTAATATATCCCACACTTTCAGTCACTTAGGAATAAGGATAAAACTATTTGTATCTGTTTAAGCCAACAGAGCAATGCTTTATTGCTATGCAGACTGCAGTAACTCCTTGCAATTGGTAGAATATTTCAAATTTCATAACATTAACGTAACATGTAACTATAAAGTTCATTTTATGGTTCACAATCAAAGCTAGTCCCAACGCACTTAATATTATGGACGTCAGCTAAGTGCACTATATTCGTTGTCTCTACAATGAAAGAGCAATATTCAAGGTAAAACAGCGTTAGAACAAAGTTGCTTGCGGGTAGTTTTTAAAGCTTAACATTCAAGAGACAAAGTAATATGGTATAGCCACAAACGCTTTTACGAGATCTCGGAAAAAATCAACTTTTACATTTCTTGTTCTGCGAATTTATAACGACCAATCTTCTAGAACAAGAAAGGCTATTCTTAGTGGTTAGTAGGATATAAGCAAATTTAAACATTGGTTTTTTACTAAGCCTCAGGGTTCATAATTCATATGAATAAGAAAACGGTTAATGTGGGCGATTTCTGAAATCTAATTGAGTGGTTTATTTATGGAAGAGTTTACAATGGTAATACTTTTTAAGGTCTATGATTTCTAATTACTTACTTAGAATTGAATTAAAGAGTTATTGTCTCTACTCCTTGGAGAGTTATCAATAGATATTAATTAATTATCTATTGAAATCATTTATATTGGAATATATGTACAATGAACTTTGAAAATATAAAGGTATAAACAAAAATCAGTATCCATTTCAGCCCTTTTAGTTTGCCAATATTCGCCCAATCCATTCAGCAGCTTTTTCTATAAAAACTAAAAAGAGAAAATATTATATAGTTAACCCAATCAAACAAATCTCGGAATTATAACACTGGGCTAGGATTATATACCAACAGCTATAGTGTGCTGTGCGTATTTTAGATACGTATTTTGGGCATGTGTTTGAAAAATAATGTACTTCTAGGAATGGTGGTAGCTAGTAGGGTTGTTGAGGATTCCTCTTCCGCTTCCTCATAATGCGGAAGTTCCGCAATATTTTGGGTTCCTCAACCGTTACCGCATCCTCAAAAATTAAATCAAAAAATTCCTCTTCCGCTATCGCTTCCTCAAAATTTAGAGGAAATTTATGAGGATGCCGTATCTACGACAACGCACTCGCTGCAGCGCGATGCCGGGCCGATCTGATCGGGCGGAGACTCTATTCGACTAGGTTTTATTCGTATGTAATGTATGAAAATATCTCGACAAAATCTAATCGATTTGAGTCACTTTTTTTACTGAGATAGATTAGGTTTTGTCGAGTAATATGCATAAACAAAATCATATCTGAGTCCGACTCGTGACTCAAATAGGTAGTATAGTATAGGCTAGGCTTTTTAAATTCGCGATCGGGCGAGCGAGACCATGCCACACGCGCTGTTACTTGCCTGTTTTTGCATATAATATTTTTTTGCAATTAATAAGCTCGAAAACTGTTGGACCAATTAATATTTTTATTGAATATGAACACTGAGTAAGATGTTTTTTTATGATGAAGGGGCAATTTTCCTAGTAGTTAAAATATCAATATTCAATATGTATAGACAGGAGAGTGGCTTTTGTTTTAATTTTTAATTTTGATTATAATTTCCTATCATCCTCATCCTCATCCGCTTCCTCTTCCGCTTCCTCATCCGCATCCTCTTCCTCAAAAAAATATCCTCATCCTCATCCGCATCCCCTAAATTTGCGTGTGAAAATTCCTCTTCCTCCTCCTCTTCCTCACAATCACTTCCTCAACAACCCGAGTAGCTAGTGGATAGAAATTAATGAATTCTAAGCATGTGAGCAATTGACAAAGTGATATATACAAACAAGACAAAGTAATAGCATGCATTTTACAAGTGGTTAGAGCATGTTTATTTCGTTGATTTATTTCTTATAATAAATTAACGAAAACATTCGATAATAATAATAGATGGATGAACTAAATTGTCACTTGTATATTAAGATTATCCTGCCCGTATCCAATAATTACCTAACTCGTTAAACTGGGATTGTTTTTTTACTTTCTACTAATTAGGTTCCTATTCTGCTGCGTTATTGAAAGAAAAAGATGATAATTCGCCTAATTATTTATGTTTTAAATTATTATTCATTAGGGGCTAGGCTTATGCATTTTTATAATGCGTAAATGTCGCAGCATCATAATTTGGCGGGAAACAGGTAAGTATGTCAACGACACAGGCTAGAACCATCTAGAACACAGCTAGTATTCATAGCACACCTATTTTGCACGTCCTAGTTACAATACTTGGTCATTCTGTTTTATGAGTGTCAAAACTTAGTTTATCACAGCTTTTCAGAATGGAGATAGAAATGCTAGAATTATTATAAAATACAGTCAGTTTACAATTATGCCTTGATGTTATTTTTTCTGTAAAACGCCAAGTTTCAGTGTCAACTGTCAATCACTTAATTAGGTATGCATAATGAACGAAAATGTAAAAAAAACAAATGAAAAATACTTTGTAAAAGTTCCACAACAACCCTGTAACTTATAATAAGTTAAAATATCCAGATTATTAGATTTACTTTCTACTTAGGTTAAAACTTAAATCCCAAATACAAATAAAAGCGCGGTAAAAATTTCTAGCGAAATGTAGCACCATTGTTAAAACTTCGTCTTTCTTAAATAAAAGCCAGTTGCAAGTTTCCAAGAAAATCTTCTGAAAGGTTTCTATGCATAAAATAAGCCAGGCCACGGCATCGAGTTAAAAACAGCCACAAAGTTACCTACTGTTGAAATTGTCCATTCTGTACGTAAATGCATTGACAACCAGTGTTTTAGGTTCACCATTATTGTCTTTATTTGAGGATAATAAGTGCGTAGAAATGTATTAACAGAGTTTTAGTTTATGTCTGTATATGTCTCATGTTTCTCAGTTAAGATGTTTTGTGTAGCATGATATCTCAAATACATTGAAATAATTAAGATCTTTATATTCTGTTTCCATTTGCGTCTTTTAATCAAAATCTAATAAATGAAACGTGCATCACTGCATAGAAGATAATTTATCACAAGACTGAAAGTTTTCGATCATATCGTGATTAAACGAAAACCCAAGTTTTGTCTAAAGCTAGAAGAGCTGTTCAGAGGCTTATTACCTGGGATAGGACAAAGTTATATGAACTGGGATTATTCTCTCTTTGCGAGCAGTATGGACACCGTCGTTTGGATAACCATTACTATTATGGACCCTGTATCACCATTTTTAACCCTTAACATCAAAATGGAGATTTTAGAAGTTTGAAAACTTGTCTGAGGCGTGTAGTTAGGAAAACAGATTTGCTTTGCATATGTGCTATGGATATGCATGAAATTTGTTACGAAAATATTCATACCGATTTCTTTACCGAGATTAAATATATAAAGCTTGAGCTCCCAAATACATTGAAAGAACTTTAAAAGTAGCAAGGTTAAGCATGAGACCCAAATATCGATTCTCGAACTCCTGATTTATAAATTTTATTAGTAAATAGGGCAAAAAGAACAACATACAATGTATTCCAGGAACTCTAGCCTCTTTTGTAAGAAATGAGATATCGTTGACCAGTCTGCGCTTAACTGGTCTGGTGCAAACTAAGGGCCTGTTCAGTGCGACGCGGATGACCTACGCGGACGTCCGCGACGGACGGTAAAATGTATGAAACCTTACAGCGCGTTCAGAGCGACGCGGAGCTGTCCGCGTCGCGGAGAGCTATCCGCGCGCGGTCGAAATCGCTCCGCGCCGCTCCTCCGCGCCGCGGATGTCCGCGGGCGGACGGTGCCTGGTTCTAATGTATTTGTTCAGTGCTGGGCGGACAACAGTCACGCGGAGCGGATGTAAAGTACTGTCGTTGTCAAACCGAGAGGGTTACAGTCGATCCCGATCCGCATCGCACTGAACGACAAAATCATCCGCGACGGACGCAAAACCTAGTCCGCGTGCGGACGGTCCGCGTCGCACTGAATCGGGCCTAACATTGTTTTACACTCGAAAATCCCGCTTACCATTAAATTAATTTTACTATCTTTTCATATTAAAATAAATATAGTTCTTAATCTCGCGAAAATAGGTATAAAAATAACCTGCAAGTAATTTAAGCAACGTTTTCTGTTTATAGGTTAGTGGGTCGTGTCTATCCGTTTCGTAATGACTACTTAGCGGTAATAACCATGCTGTTTTGTATGAAATATTCATTCGGGTTCTTCATTTACTCGGCAAGGAGAATAAGTAATAACTATATACATTTCTCTATAGAGCCATCACGTAGTTTATTAGAAGCGACACAATTGTGAGATGGAACCCTTGATTCAGCTAGGCCCTTGTTGGATGAAAATTATTCGAGATTTAAATATAGGAGTTGTGTTTGCTGTTGGTATTTTTAATTTTTTAAATAAAATGAGAAGTTAGATGCATATTTTAGTAGATTATTATTTATTATGTTAACACACTAACAAGACACTAACAAATATTTCGTGTAAAAAAAGGCTTTATTTAAATTTTTCTTGTAAAATTGACTTGTTCTAGAACTGATTAGAAATATGTACCAACAAACAAAATTAAAGTATAAAAAATCTATTCTATTATTTGAATAACATTAGATTAGATTATTAAATTTTGAATAACGGCTTCATACTGTTCCGTAATGAATTATGGAAATAAGGCTTATCATGATTCACGTAATACAATCATAGCAGTGTAGAATATTTCAACTCTTTACATTTTTAAGCCTCAGATTAAAGATTGTTTATGTCCAATGTTATTTATATGAACAATAAATTAATCATTTCGTGACAGATTGGCTAATGAGTGTCCATAATAAATAATTCAGGGTTTTATTTATTAATCGTAAGATTTTGCCGCTAAATCCATCTTGATCGATGGATACCGCGGATGTTATTATCAAAGACACGCAATTTTGATGAAATTTTACAGTTCGTTTAATATTTAGAGAGTTCGATTCTAATTTCTTAGTTTTAGGTTCTTATTTATGATAATCTGCGTCGTAATATTTGGCCAGTAGGTACTTAATCATGAAAATCTTTAATTAAAAACATATAAAATGCAGTTAAAAATATTATCCAATAAACATGAAATGTAAGTAATGTATATTCAACAATAAGAACAATAATGCATACATTTTTTATTTTAATATTTATGTAAGGCTTTATCTAAATGATTTTCATATTTTCAATGTTGCTTTTTCTGAAACTAGTACATTCATAATATCACTAAAATAACATGACGTGACCCACCTATATTGGAACTTCAAAAAATAAACTACATTCTTTAACTCGTGCGATACATTTTCTATCAATTAAGTTACACGTGTTCGTTAATTTATCGCGCGCTCCAATAATAAACCCTGTATTGGTACAGATTAATGTCACAAAAGATTAACATCGTTACGCACATGATTTATTTAATTTGACAAAATGTCGGTCTGTGTATCGGTAGCTGGCTGGTTTCAGTTTACTGACGGTCGAATTGGAATCATTTTCCATGTTACTCATTGTTCTGGGTAATTATTATTGATGTCATTTAAGCGATTTAACTTTAAGCCTTTTATGTTGGTATTTACGCCCGCAAATTCGCCATTTGATATTTTAATTTGTGAAACTGAGATTTTTTGGGCTTCGTTGACAAAAGCGAGTGTGGGTTTAAAAATAGTCATGTATTGATCGCATTGGATCTTACCTACTGCGCTTACCTATGAAGTTTTTGAAGTGAAACTTCTTGAGGCGCGTTGAGAGTAAAAAAAAGTTCAAGGTGGCGTTATGACGATTTTGGTATCTTTGAATCTTGCCAAAGATTAAAGAAGTTTCACATCTGACACGTGTGCTCGGCACACACGCACTTTTTACATTATTTTATCAGGTGAATCTAAATCCTTTGTCCCTTTGCCTACGAAATTCAAACCAAACACGTTCATTTATTCGGAAGTGAAATATCAGAACTCAAAAAATTGGCAATACAAAAATTGGAAAAAAGGAGCGTGTTATAAACATGAAGTTATTCGTCGATAGGTTTTATGCTTTCCATACGCGCGCTTGAACTAAAGGGATTTGGTTATATTTACGTTTATTTGCCGGCAAAGGGTATGTAGGTAACCTATTTCACGGTAGAGCGGTGTGTCTGACATTTTACCCTTCCGGTTGAGTTGCCATCATTGTTGGAAATGTCAAAACTAGTCACCTGTTGTAAATATTCGATCTTCGGATAAAGTTTGGTGTTGCTAGTTAACTATGCGTTGAGAGTTGAGAACATGTTTTTTATCAGGTTTTATTTATGGATGATTTATGGATTATCAAATACACAGAACGTAGAAAAAGAATATATACAAGTACTCAAAAATATTTACAGTGATTGCAGAAGTAGAGTGAAACTCGAGAAAGTCGGGCCGTGGTTCCCTGTAAAAAGAGGTGTAAGACAAGGAGATCCGATATCCCCAAAGCTATTTATAGCTACACTAGAATCCGTAATAAGTCATTTGGACTGGAGTCAATACGGCATAAAGATAGGAACGAAGTGCCTAAACCACCTGCGATTCGCGGATGATCTAGTCCTTATATCTCAATCTGGGAAGGATCTCCAATCCATGATAGATTCCTTGAACATAGGTAGTAACAGGGTAGGCTTAGAAATGAATCTATGCAAAACCATGCTGATGACAAATAGTGTTAGAAGAACACTATCGGTCGGCAGCGAGCCTCTGGAATATACAGACCATTACCTTTATTTAGGTAAGCAAATCAGCTTTACTCGCGAGAGTAACGAACGTGAAGTCGAACGAAGGTCACAATTAACAAGGAATAAATACTGGAGCTTAAGAGAAATATTCAAAGGCAACTTACCAATACACTTAAAAACAAGGCTCATGAACTCTTGCCTCTTGCCCTGCCTAACATACGCTTGTCAAACGTGGAAATTCAACAATAACGTTAGAAACAAAATAATAACATGCCAACGGGGAATGGAGCGTAGCATGTTGAACATCAGGAAAATCCAAAAAATACGTCACACACAGATCAGACAAATAACTAACGCCAAAGATGGGCTGGCACAAGCGCTGACTTTAAAATGGAAATGGGCCGGACATGTAGCACGCTTGCAAGACCAGAGATGGACCAAAAAAGTCACAGCTTGGAAAGGCCCACTTGGTAAGAGGAAAAGAGGAAGACCTTGCGCAAGATGGGAAGATGACTTAGTTAAAGTAGCCGGTGTGGATTGGTTGGAATTAGCCAAATCTAGAGTAGGTAGACTGGACAGCCTTGGAGGAGGCCTTCACCTGCAGAGGGGTTCTAGCAGATGAACAAACTTAGATTGTAGTTACTTTTATTCATATTTTGCTTTAAAATTACTTTCTATTTTTCTTTTAAGTTACATTTATTTTTGTTATGTTTATCACTGTCTAGAAATAAAAGGCTTTTTTATTTTTATTTATATTTATGGATGATTTATGGATTATCAAATAGTTGTGGATAATCCTGAATACAAATTCCTGTTTAATATGCAACGAATTATTTTGTTTCTTATCATTAGAAAAGTAAAAGTAAAACTTACTACGCTGAAAATCTTGTAATTAAGTCGTGCTAATTTTACTTCTGTGATTGGTTTTGTATCTTAGGACTTACTTCTGTAATTAACTATCAATATTGGTAGATTTGAGTACCACATTGTTAGGGTGACCACTGACCATGTTTATTAATTATTATTCTATCCTCCAAATAAACAATGTATGGTAACTATCTTATATTTCATGTGTTATTCATTGGAAAAACTCTGCGCATAACTACTACTGCAAGAGGCATTTAAATGTGTATAATAGATCACAGTTGAGTTATTTCAGAATTCAACGATCTGGCGCTGATTGACACCGCGACCTACCCTACCTCGATGGCATACCGATTAGATCGGAAGATCATCTCAAAATAGACCCTATAACTTTACACTTACGACTGATTTTATTAAGATAACCAATATAACCTTTAAAGTTGGATTTTGAATGCAAACGTTCACTGCTTAAGATTTACGCAATTATTCTGTTATCGAGTAATGTGATTTTGATATTGGTCATGCGTAATTATTTACATATTATATGCAAGTTTATAATAAGGGTATTAAACCTTTAACCTGTAGTATAATACTAATAGGTAATTAAATGATGAAAACTTTGAGAGGCGGCTTATTAGATTTAGGCTTAGATCATTAAGTAATATAATATAAGATCATTACTTAATGATCTAAGGATTTAGGTATTGAATAGGTAGTGTTTAGAACTTGAAGTAAAAATGGTTGATTTGTTTGGAATTTGATAGGCTTAGCGATTGATAGACACGCCCTGAATCCTGATGGATCGTGGTGTAAAATTACCAGTCTACTTTTATTACGTCTACTTCATTAATTATTAAGAGGTAAAACATAAAATTGAAATTTTCGAATATTTTGGCTACTTTATTAGGTACACTAGAACCGATTAACGGATCTTGATGAAATTCGATACATAAATGAATGTGAATTTGTAAGCCGAAGCCATTTTTTATACATAGATACATATTTAGGTAAACTAGGGTAAACGTGACAATAGGTATATACATACAATTAAAATCGTTTCATAAGCTATTCGTAAATATACTTAAATTACTTTTTATAAAATGAAGAACATACAATTTTAATCATATAAAATTTCTAGTAATCTCAAAGTCCTTGCCATTAAAAGATAATCCCAATTTAGCTTTGAAACGCATTATATCTTATCATATCTATGACTTCATAATTGCTGAGAGCCGCCGCTATCCTCTATTGTCCGTGGATGTAACTGGTACGGAATTAACGGTAATCATTAATAGAATGAACAGGGCCGTTTTAAAGGGCCCGGCTGGGGCCCTGAAGTGGTAAAGAAAAATATTGTGTAAGGAGGAAGGGTGTGTTAAATGCTAATGTAGCCTGTATTTGAAGCTTTTCTTTGTAGGATAGGAATTATAATTGTAGTGATTATACGAGGTTATAAATAAAAAAAATTAAAAATTATAATCGTACGATTTTGAAAGAAAGAAAGAAATAATTTACTGTCTTCAACTCCACTACACCACACATAAGCTGTTAAAAAAATATGTACACAAACAATTAAAAAAATATACAATTTTCTATATTGAATTTATTTTTTATTTATTAGATTAAATGCATTTGAGCACGTGGTTTTAATTATTAATTGAATAGTAACATAAAAATATAAAGGGACATATCACTTTACCTTAATGGAAGTTCCTGTAGTTAGAAAATAAGATAGTATTCACATATATAGATTGTTAACGCACAGTTGTTAACAAACATAAGAATATACGAATACTGTACTGTGTACTATTCGTACATACAGTAGTGTGTGTACACATCATAATGAAAATCAAATGATTGTAATCACAAATTCAGGGCCTCTAAGCATCAGAGTTCATCCCGCAACCACTATTGAATGGTCCCAGCCGGATTCCTTACTCGGCAGAATTAACTGCTCATTATATGATCGTCACACTGACAGAATAATCGCTGATAAAACCACCAATTTAATGGATTTCCAAAGCCACCATGACGATGACGTGATTACATTTGTTAACCTTATTAAGAACTATCTAGCTTCTGGAGTTGAGGTTATGTCTTGCTAACTTTTAACCCATGTTGCCGTTATTGGAGGAAGTTCACAAATCGTAAAGCTTTTTGGTAGCAATGCAGTATTTGTTCAACAAATAGTGTATAATTTTTGGTGATTATTTCGATTGGACGATTGATATTATTTTCTTACATTTATTTAAAAGATGTAGCAATCAATCAGTTAATCTATGGCTGAAAAGTCAATAATTATTATGTTTCTTTTTTCCATTATATTTGGGAACTACTTGAAGGTACCTTTTCTTGTTACAAAGGGCACGCATAGAACATAGTCCATCACGTAGAGATCTTTTTACTTTTACATTATTTACTTAGCAGTATACATATAACTAAATGTACTGTTCCTCTAGGTTCCTCTATTGAAAAAATAAATGCGCACTTAGGTACACTTTATACAGACAAAACTTCTCGAAATAAAAGCTTCTTCCATTAAGTATATATTATTATGATATTCTTCAACGTTTTATTGCTTAATCAACTGCCTATAAACCGAAAGAGTTATAGGTAGCAGCACGGGGTAGCAGTAACCAAGTCAATAATCCTGCAAACAATTGCTCCAAATCTGTAATGTTATCCATCATCTTTGACGTCACAACATGGCGACTAATCTCCGGCCGATGATTATTTGTGGTCGCCAAATCTATTAGCTGTGTACCTACTACGTTGTATTGGTTCGATTAATAGTGACGTCATCGTTTTCGGTAGTCATATATCTTGGGCAGTTTCAATTGATATCTTATAGTTGGTTGTAGTTTGTATTTTATTTATGGAGGCTTAGATAAGCCTATAAACTATAATCTAGAATCTAGATATATAAATTTTGTTTAAACTACACGATATTTATAATTATTGTTCAATTTACATAATTTACTAATTAATAATTGATGTATGTTCCCAATGAAAATTTTAGTATGATTCATTTATCTTTAAATAAGAATTTGTTTCGAAATCTGACTTCTTGGAACTTATAAATTCAATGAATGCAACTTCAGCCAAATAAACATCAAAGCAATTTCATCAAAACATGTTTACATATACAGGTATTTATTATAAATATGTGTATGTGTGTGAACTGTGATTGTTGTTGAATTGTTATAAACATTTTGAAATCAATAAATTCTTCAAAATAGCACAATGAGGCAAACATTCAATATCATATTTTGTAATCACTACCTAATAGGTAAAGCATGACAGTGATGAGAAAATAATAGTTTATAAAAATTAAAAAGTAATATTACGGTAACGTTAATTTACGTCTTCATTGTTGAACTAACGCTTTTTAATCGCAGTGACATAGTTTTTTTTCAATCAATTGCAGTACATTGTTTGATTTACTGGCTACAGCCAACATTTGTACAGAGACATGTAATTATTGTAGATATAGTACACATAGATATAAGTAGGAACGTGCTACACAGAATGCCTTGTCGTTTGTGCATTCGATTCCTAATAAATTGATTTTACGTGCCAGTGTGTAATCGACCTAAGGCTGGTTGCGCATGATGCGATTTTGTTTTAATATTTATTTTTATAGTTATTAGAGGAAATTTTGTTACCAATGTGAAAAATACCATGCAAAATAAAACTTTTAAAGCCATCGTTGTTAGCCGTTGTTATTATTTAATGTCTATGATCTAGACTAAGGAGTCAGAGGATAAAGGAAAATACTCGTATGTTAGATTCCAATATGTTTTAATATCTACAAATTCCTTAATACACTAAAGTGTCCTAAATTCGTCGCTCGTCGTCACTAATTAAATCACCTTCAGTACAAGACAAGATGTACTCAAATGTATTTATCAACTTTGGCGTTATTTTCTGATTAAACATTTATGTATTATTACATACATGCTAAATACATACTTTGTGACATAATCATATGCATATTATAGCCTAGTCTAAGATATATTTAATTTAAGACTAATAAATAAAGCTACATGCATAAAGAGCCTAACCTTTACACTCCAACTAAGCGACTATTACCCAACAGATATGTTGCTTAATTTATGTTTAATCTCCTTAAGAATTATGCAGCCGATCATTAGGACAACACTTGTGAGTAACCAAACATTGTGCTCACTAATCGCAATAAAACCCTAATTCAAAGGACTAAGGTATAAAATCGAATAAATAAGATTATTTAGTTGTAAATAAGTATTGTTTCACGGTTTGTAAATTACATTCACTGCACCTATTTCGACCTTTTCACAGCGGTTCCTTATCGAAATTGTTGTTATTAGCTAAATTAGTAAGTAGGCACGCGTTTATTTATCGTTTTTCTGATTGTTCCCAACGTTTTTGGGTTGGAGGAAATAGTTTCGGCCATTAATCATGTGAATTGTTAAACTGTAGTTAGGAGTTGCGTCTGTCGGATAAATTCTCGGATCTTTATTTTATATAGTTCTTGGGTTTTTTGTTACGTTTATTCGGTAATATTAGAAAGTATATAACTACGTTTTTCAAATTTTTTGAAGGAGTAGCGGCGTATAGTAATTTTCTGTTAAAAACACTTGAGGCACAGAATATATAATAGTACTACGTACTTGAGGTTTAAGAAATAATTAAAACACTTCTTCATTTATAAAAAAATAGTATAGGTATTAATACAAATAAATAATTTGAAGAAAACCATACTAGAAATAAGCATTGTATATTTTTAGTTAATGATGAATTTAAAGCTGCATTGATTGGCTCAGAAACGTTATAAACTTATAACTTTTAGCCGCATGCACTTTGCATTGAACTCGTATTATTTTCACGTGCATGCATCGGGATCGGCCAATTTTATCCGGTTCATTCCAGTTTCGGAAAGTCCATCAAGTTGTAAACGATCGGAATCCTCTTTCCGAATGATTCCTATTTGCTGAAAGTTTACTGGGTCAGCGGTAAAAGTTGTGAAAAACAGAAATACGCCTCTTGATTTATTAGTGCCGTAGTTGTGTACAGTTGGCAGAGACCATACATTGTGTGGGATTGAATTTTGTTGCGTTTGATATGGATAAACTTGTACATATGTGGTAAATAAAATATTTGAGAAAATATTGCATATACATAGTTCAATTTACTTAGTATGTGGTATTTACCTTTTCCTTTGCATGTTCTTAATGATTAATGTCACCGTACATGATATAAAAAATTAAATAATGTAAGGTGTGAAGTTTACTCGTATATACATTGTATGTAGTTAAGAATAAGAATTTATGAAGTATTTTGGCTAGTATAGAAAGGTCTTTTAGTAAACGTATAAAACATAATTTAATTGCTAAATAGTGTATTATGAAACACAATTTCATTAAATATCAAAATATATTGTATGTAGTAAAATATTTATTGGTGTTTGTAATATACCTATCGTAAACTACGAGTCAGCGTTTCTTAAAATACGAATAAATCAGATATTGCAAGTACAGTAACCATTTAAGGATCCTTTTACACTATGTCTTTGGGTAAGGATACTTTATATTTTTAATGATACCATTTTTAATAAACCAAGGTTGAAAATATTCAAGAAATAAGGCTAGGTATCTAGGTATAAGTAGTAAGATAACTACTTACATAGAAAATAGAATCCACCGAAAATCAATTTCTTTTTGTAAGTTTACCAAAGTATTAGGTATTAGCTAGAAGGTAATTTTAATTATTATTTCAGTCTTACAAACGCATTAAACATTTTTATTGAGCATAACACTAATTAGATAATAACAAAATATCTAAATGTTTAAAATCACAACCGTTATGTCTCCAAGAAATATAAATTCTTCTTCAATCATAAAATTCAATTGCATTTCCTTATTTCACAAACGCGTTAGCTCGACTAATGTAATTGATCCTTTATAGGCTTGAGTATATAAAATATCTTGCAAACATCGTTAAGATATAAACTTCAGGTATTTCCGTCTCTTTTCATACAATAAACAAAGAGTGTGCTAGAAAGAGACGCATAATAAAGTACTGCTACATCACAGCATTTAAATGTCAACGCTTTGGGCGGGAAAGGAATGTATGAGTAGATAAAATTTTAAGTTTGTCATTTATTTACTGAGTGATAATGCATCCTCATAAAATTATGCATTATGAAGTACCTATAGAAATAAGAAAGATGTTTTGTATTATAATTTATGGGCATTAAGCTTGGGTCGCTGGTTAATCGATGGGACCTTGGTTCGCTTCTTGGTGACGAATGGTTCGGCTCAAAAGATTCAAGACCTGTAAAAATAAAAGGGAACATGAAAAATTCAGAAATAGTTATTACAACTGTTATATTTTATACATATCTACCTAAATTTAATAAAGATTTTAAAACGTAGGTATATTTCTCAACTGTAAGTACTGTCTTTGTATTTATTTTAATTTGAAAGCGTGCAGCGTTAAACCATTCAAAATAATTTAAAGTCTGAGCATCTTTGGTTTCCATATATCTTGTTTATTATTGTTATTTCCCTTTAGTTTCTTTGATATAATGATGCTGTATCCTACAGCCTTAATTATGCCACGTTTACTGTTTATTATGATGAGTTATTGTTATGTTCTAATTGATAGCGTTGAACATTTTAGCATTATAATGAACGATATTCATTATACGATACTATATATACATAGTTACATTGATAAATAATTATTGATTACATTTAACACAACGTTGTTCCAAAATTAAACAAAACATCCAATGGTTGTTTATTTAGGATAAATCATAAAACCTTTCATTGACAAGGAACAATCTAATATTTCATAATATTCCCTGACTAAAAATAAACCTATTTAATTGATTATTGATATGAAGGCTTCCCTCATGTTCTTGATTAAGATTTTTGTATGATACAATTCATATATGTACATATACTGTAGTATATGTACATATATGAATGATACAGAGGTTTTTAAACGGCAATGTATTTACTCGTTATTAATGTATAATGGTTACTTCAAATTAACAATGTTTAAGGATTATGCAATATTCCTATCTTAAGATTATATCACCATAAAAAGTTACAAAAGTTAGCGTAAACTTTCTTATCAACAAATCATTTAATGACAACCGAGAATTGTCGTTGCATGAATCCTGCATAAATTATGAAAACGAAAACCAATACACAGTTATTATATGAATGCAGTCGGTGACATTATAACCCCAGCCGTGCCTATTTCCAGAAATCATTAGATTTATAAGCTTGTTTTCGCAACGACAGGTTTCCTTTCACTGGGAAATGTAGGCGCGACGACCCACGGGCCATCCCGTTGCCAATAGCAACGATTATCTAAGAGCAGCAATGATGTTTTAAGTAAAAAGGTGTGGATGGGTTATTAGCGCTCCGGAAGTGGCACTTCGAAATATGGATAATTAGCCACATTTTATTTTATTTGTCTCAATTTCATTCTGAATAATAGTTGAATGATGCCAACTCATTTTGTCGCCTAATCGTGTGTGAGGGTTTTGGTAATCTATCTACAATTTTATTACTTGTTGAACTAGGAATTGCATAATCATCGTACATATTGTAATTTCGATCGATGTAAGTAATATACAGTCCTTATATTTTAAATCTGGCCATCTCCAGTTTCAGCATATTTTGAGATTTGAGGTTAAAATAAAAGTTTAAAATTAAGTAAATGACGATTAATATTATGTTACTAATGGTTGTATGTCTTGCAGTCATCTGATGTGTTGCTTCATGCTGTCATTCGGTTAAAATCAATTAAATATTAGTTGTTTGTGTATAAATTATGAAATGATGATGTAATCGATAGGTTACACTTTACAGTGTAATGATTTAAGTGATGAAGTCTTGGTTAAATATATGTACACTCTTATAGTAAGAAACAGATTCTTATTTTTTGCTTTTGATAATAATTGTCGATATTGAATTTCAAACAAACAAACAAACAAAAATACTTTATTGTGCACCACAGAGAAAAGTACAAGTAAGGACACAATACCTACATTGTTAATAAAAGAGCACAACAGGCGGTCTTATCGCTCAGACA
>CAJQZN010017627.1:0-11353 GCA_907164685.1 Colias eurytheme | reverse complement strand
GGGGGGGGGGGGCAAGCATCTCGCCTCGCGGCGCGGCGGTGCTATGAAAAAATTCGGCTGAGTGGCAGTGTTCATTGTAGGAATTCGGATAATTTGTCATGATTTGGTAACTCTTTCTAGTACTAATGGGGGATTATATTATTATGGTTTAAATAATAAACGAGATTCATAAAACTACCACTCATATGAAAAAGTCTAATTAATTATTATTGTTGTGCTGTTCTACAGCAATATGCTGATGTTATTTGTAACTGTCTTGCTCTTCTCAAAACAAGTAATTTTAATTCTATTGAAAAACTATATAAATAAACCAAAAAAATTCATGAAAAACCCTAATCATCAAACCTCGTTCGTGTCACGTCTGCAAATGAGAGCCCTTTCAAACTACAACTAGACCAGTGTGGAACACGCGACGAAAATATCGCATGCAATTTTAGCATTTATGCCATGACGTTACACTCTAGATTTGCATATACATATTTTGCGGTGCTTGTGTGGATCCGCGTACCCTTTTAGAGGGACGCTCGTTACTGCGTACATCATTGAAACATGCTAAGGGTCTGTGGCTGGGAGACTTCGAACAAAAAGGAGTTTTGAAAACCGACATGTCGAAACATCAGCTTCTTTGTAACTAAGCGTGGTGATGGTGCTTTGTTTGGAAGCCGTCGCAGTAACGATTCAGGTAACCGACCCTGAGTAGATATTTAAAACGTGTTTACTGAGCACGGTGTAATTTCAAAGGAGGTTGTTGTTGAGCGTATTTGTTTAAAGGACACGGATTAAAAAAAGCCCGGGTTGACTAGAGCACTCCAGACTCAGCTTTTCCAGTTAGTAAACGATGGTTGGTAAGAGAAATGTAAGCATTTTAAATATATTTTATGACACGAAAACACTCATGTGCCTTAAATTTTCCCTCATTAAATTAATAGCTATTTTTGATAAACCAGATGCCTGTTCTTCTACAAAGTGCTTTAAAAGTATAATTTGTTTTAAAATTGACCTAGTTAGTATTTCCCGATCCTACTAGCCGTAATAAACATCATTTTTACGGCACTCAAAACGTCGCAATCATCAACCCTACCCTCGAACATCTAACTGAGTACATTTAAATGAATAAAACTATAATTAAAACAGGCCTTGACCGAAGTAAAACCAATTACGTTTTACTCGCTCCATGTTACCCCAATAGAACAGTTTTGAAAGTATGATACAAATAAAAAACAACTTAAAAACGAACTGCACAAGGATGAAGATTATTTGATTGTGTTCTTTCATTTTTCATCACAGGTACAGTCGCTTTGACTGTGAAATCTGATCGAGTGATAGGTCGAATTTTTGCGCGACTGTATTTAGACTTTAGATGGTGGAGGTGAAACGGCGGCGATATAAATTGAATTAGAATTTATCTTTATTGGTTTTATCCTATGTGTTTGTTGGCTTCATTTGATCAATGGAAATTTTTTCACAAATTATTCTTTCACAATTTTATGTATCATGTATGGAACATTATTAAGGAGAAAATATTTCCATTGGGTAGAGTTTTAATTTATAATTTGATATTAAATTAATTTTGAGCTGTACTGATAATTATTCGCAACTTGATTATTAGGCATCGTTAGAAACTCTCATAATTGTTTTAATTTGTTCTGAAATTTGGTGCTACTTTTATTGAAAATATCTACTTAAAAATAACAAATCCAATATTTACTTATTCAGTTCGTTAAAGTGGATGGATTCAGCTTGCTATGACAATACCACAATACAGTTCTATACATATCTAATCAAATTAATACAAAGTCTAAAAAACAAAACAAAAAATTAAAAATGTATGAGGGGTGAGTAGGGTACACTTTGGAGGTAAATAGAATAATTTACGAATAGAAAATATTTAGAAGATAATGTTTCAAAGTAAATTAACTTTAATAGTACCACAAGATACATTTTGAAATAATTTTATGCTCATTATTCTTACATGTGGCATTAAATTCGTTAAATATATTTTATAATAATACCTAATGTTACAGTGTTGATTATGAGTGATAGGTCGGTACTTAATTTTGTGCGTAGAGCATTTTAAATGTATATATTATATAGTATTCTCAGAATACATACACGTAGTTTAAAACTATTGTCATCATTATTTAAAGCATTGTAAAGGTACTTTGAGATTGTATCATGGTGATATTGTTTGATGGTTTTAATTATTTTTATAGGTCGAAGAAGTTGATAATACTTGTACCATGAATCGATATTTAAAATGAATTGTTATGTACATGTAATGTATATACAGTTGAATTATAAAACTTATTCGTAGAATAATGTATAAAACTACCATTTTAAAAACGTATTATAATTGCCCGTATTTGACAATTTACGTGACATTTCAATATTATCGTGTAATACTTTATTGGACGGATAAGTTGTATCCAAGCATTGAAAAATCGGCCCTAAATGACAATAATTTTAAAACAACAGTCCTTATTTATCAAAACCATAACACGTAAAATCAATCACAATAAAACGCTCTGTACCCATTTTATGATCTTATAAAATAAAACATAAAACAAAAGCGGGTATAATTTATAACGATAATTATTCTTTGAGCTATTGCCATTATAAAATATATTAATCTTTATATAAATCTATATTATTGTTGATACGCTAACTGCGCAGTATTACAATTGCCTTATTATCTGACGATGGTACAGTTGACTTGGCGAAACGCCAAAACCTTTGTAATACATATTCCTTCGATTTATATCCCAACAGTTTGCTTGTGAATTTTTGATCGTATCAAAGAATGATATATTTGCAAGTTTGAACAAATTGAAACGCTGTGCCGATATTCATAGAAGAATCTGTACTAACATTATAAATGCGAAAGTGTTTGTCCTTCTTTCACGTCGAAACCGCGCGATTTTATGGAATAAATTTTGTATCTGGAGATAGTCAGGAGGTTGGAGAGTGATATAGGCTACATTTTACCGCGGTGTAATATCTCATTCCCATGGGAATTTCCTTAAATCACGTGTGCGAACACGCGGGTGGAAAGCTAACGTATATTATCCATACTTATATTATAAATGCGAAAGTAACTCTGTCTGTCTGTCTGTTACTCAATCACGCCTAAACTACTGAACCAATTTGCATGAAATTTGGTATGGAGATATTTTGATACCCGAGAAAGGACGTAGGATAGGTTTTATCCCGGAAATCCTACGGGAACGTGTTTTTCTCTGAAAACGCGGGCGAAGCCGCGGGCGGAAAGCTAGTAAGAAATATGACTATTTACTCAATTTATAAATCCTATTAACATTGAAATAGTGTTTATATAGACAGAAGCCCTCAAATTGTTTTCATTTATACAGGGATTTAATGGAAACCTTACTAAAAGCATAAACACTAATTTACATTCAAACGCGTCAAAAATAATACATTTCACATTGAACTAAAAATTTATCCGAAAAATCAACTTCACTCATAAGGAAAAATAATTCTACGATTATAGTGCACTGTGCAAGATTACAAGTTTCATCGAGGTCATTTTAGGTGTTTTTGGTGATAATAACCAAACAATAAAAATAATATAACAAGAAGACTTGTGTTATTAAAATTAAAGAGTATTACTTATATTCAAATTAATTTCATAGCTTGTATATTATGTTCCTTGTGTATTTATATTATCTTTGTAAAAACGTATGATTTCTTTATACTAAATAGCTTCTAAATATCAAAAAACATTGCATTTGACCCAAACAACCTTTTCCTTTACTCTGTAATCGTTTTCCTCAATATTCCATCGAAATAGGTACCTACTTGTTATTGGTGCCTTTGGTATTATTATTATTATATATTTTCCTCCATTATATAGCTTGTTTTCGTTCTTATTCAGAAGATATTATATATGTTTAGTCGGTAAGCTTCAAGTTTTACGTACTGTCAAATAGTCTATTCTAGAAAAGTTGCAAACAAAATTAACTTTAGATATCTATTTCATCTTCACATCGTGGCGAAGAACTTAAACATCATATGTAACCGACTCAACACTCAGATGAAGCTAATAAAAATGTGTTAAAAATATGGTAGAGGCGGTAAAGTAAAATATAGCAACGTAAAAAGACCATGAAATAGAGTAGAGCTCTTTGTGAATATCTCTGAAATTCTTCGTACAGTTATGAACAAAACACAATGAAATTAATCGTGTTAATAATCGTGATGTACGTGTTAGCAAGCAGATAAACGGCTTATTATTAAAGAACTTTACACATTTCTAGGAAAAGATAAAGTTAAACACATTGTTGTTTGTAATATCTGTTACCTAGAAATGTCTGCGCTATATTTGTACACCTTTCAAATTACACATAAATTAAATATCAACTTCATAGTTGTACAACATGATGTTCCACGTTCCCTTTAGATTTGGGAACAAAATGATTCAAATTCCAGCAAGACTGTGATAAAAAGTAGTTACAATATAAACCCAGTAAATCGGGCCCAAGTCAATATTATAGCCATACTTCAAAGTATTAGCTCGCTTAACAAAAAGCTACATGTTGCTATCTCGACTCCGCAGCTGGTTAACGGCGACCCGGATCAATGTGGATAAAAAATACCGCTTCCTTTGTAAATCTATGGATTTTTATATAATAGCGCATACAATATGCGGTGTGTAGGAAATATTTGGTGCCCTGTTAAGTTTTGATCGATCTTATAAAACTACTAGCTGTGCTCCGCGGTTTTACCCGCAGTGCTCCGCTCCTATTGGTCTTAGCGAGATGATATACATATTATTATGATATTATGATTAGTGAAATGTAATCTTATGAATGGAATTAATACGGGTTTGCTAAGCAGGTATACCTACGGGCCTGAAGCATTGTAAAACATTTATTTGAGCTTTTGTATAAGCGTACCAACCGAGAAATGATATAAATTGCCTGCGACATATCTATACTGTCAATATAAAGCTGAAGAAATCGTTTGTTTGAACGGACTAATTAATCTTTTGAGCTGTATTTTGAATTTCTCTCACTGTTGGATATGTACATGATCCCTGAAGGCTGTAGGCTATTTATGTACCTATCACGGGTGAAACACATAGATAAGTCATATCAGAAGCGGCCTATAATAATTGATATTGTATAAATGTATTACAAAAGTCTAATGAGTAATTAAAACTAATAAATAAACGTACATTTATACTCCTTACAATGTAGTTCCAACAATATAAGATGTACAAAGAAAGGACGATTGTTACAACCATGTTTTAACTAATTTAAATTCGCACGTTTCTCATATAAACGTGGTAATATACCGCCAAATGTACACCAGTAAAACATGATCTATAGAATCCTCTTTCATTTCACGAAGCTTTTAATTTTCTTTGAATTTTTAACGCTCTGGGAAGTGAGAGGTTGTTTTAACGTTCTGTTAGGTACAGTCAGCATACAATTACTTATTCATTTTATTATCTTTTATTTTATGAGAATTTATTTGAATGGAGATTGGAGATTGTTATGTATGTTGTGTAGAGAAATATAATGGATTATTATTTACTCAATTCGAGCAATTTATTTTTATTCAATTGACTCAAAATTATTTTTCTATGAATGAATGAATTACTGAATGAGAATTATTGTACAATAGAAATTCAGTTAATTACCATAATATTGAAATGCTTTTGTAGATACGTTTCTTATGTTGATTTTATAACAAGTATTACTTAGATCACATAACGAAACTGCAAAAAGTAAAATATCTTATAAAATAATTGCAACACAGTCAGAAATACCTCACTGTAAAGCGCTATTAATACCGGTTTTATTTGCTGACGTTACGGTTTGAGCGCTGCCAGTGTTGTGGTTTTAGGCGCCAACGTTTGACAGGGCATTTTGATTCCAGTGGCAGATATCCAGTACGTTCGTGCTTTTGATTGCCCCTCTCTATGGGAATGCCAATTTGGTCTAGTTAAAGATTAACAATGCTTGAATATTAATTGTTTCAGACATTGTTTCAGTTGGATTTAGGGGATGTGGGGAAGCGATGAGCGATGTATTTAGGTGCTAAATATGGTTCCGTAGGTTTTAAATTAATTGTGATAATATGTTGTATTGCTCTACAGTCTACATGTTATTGTTATGTAATGTTATATTGTATCTATACCGTCAATTAATTAATTTGAGAAGTTAATAATAACTTACACTAAACACTAATTTAATTGAAAATAACTAGCAACCACTACAAGATTCAATCGCTTGACTACGTGAAAACATTAAACATGCTAGACCATTTCCAGCGACGACACATATAATATTATGTTGCTAAAACAGAATAACGGAAGTACCTACTTTTAAATACAACGTTAACTTTTAAATACATCTAAAATAATAAAAACAAAATAGTATTTCTAATAATCATTTTAAAGCCGCATTGGCAGCCAGCCACAAGAATCAAACGCTACAAACCCCAGGACAAAAGCTGGCATTGTGTATTCAGCTTGCGTCCTACATGAGGACAGAGGAAATTTATAGAAGACATAATTGGTTTCGTATTGGAGCGCGGGTCCATTTCGGTAATGGACGCCGCAGCGCTTGATTTGATACCTACGAATTCTGTTACATTGCTGATTTATTTGGCAGCGGACTAATGGTCCACTCGTTCCATTAACTTTTCATTCGCAAATCGGATCAGCTCCAATATGATCAAATGAGGCGGGTTTTCTTTTTTCGGGTGGACCTGTAGGTTGCACTTTAGTCGTAATTTGTAATTGACTGCTAATGAATTGACTACCTTTTAGCTATAATTGCGAAAGTGGAATTATATACCTATAGAGGAAAAATTACATGAGTATAATGATTGGGTATTAATAAATACTTTCATGTTTTCGGTAACATCTAAAATAATAAGAAAGATTTTCTTATTAAATCCAATGCCTATATGGATTATGGAAGTGAATGTAAGATTTGTTTGTTTGTATTCTTGATCTGTAATGCTTGAAGGAAATTACTTCGCTTACTTTTTCCGTCGTCTTAAACACATCAAATTGCAATCTTTTTACACACGACAGTGTTTTGTTAGAAATTAACACTTATAGAATACATATCTTGTTCACTAAATACCACATCCAAAGCATAGTGCTTATGCGTTTTACCAAAATAAATAACAAACCATCCGACAAATTTAATAACGGAACATCAGCGTGACAGCCCCGTATTTAAAAGTATCATATTAAATAAAGCGCTTACTATTTTTTATGAAAAATCATGGCTATTAAATGTCGTCAAGTTACGTTTTTTAATATTAATATCCGCTGGCGGTCTCGGCCACGAAATATTACGCTTCGGATCGGATGCACGCTGTCAATTGGCTTGATCGATGTTGCCAGCGGCTAAAATGCACGGTCATGGATACAGATTTTTTATTCTGTGCCACAGATAAAATATATCGTTGTGTGCCAGTCTTCTTTTGAACTGAATTATGTTTTTTTTTGTTTTGTGTCAGTCTTCTTTTGAATTGAATTATAGTTTTTTTTTGTTTTATGCCATGCGGTTTGTGTAAGTGTCAAAATTGTATGGAATAAAGGTAGAGCCACTTCTAAAGCTCATACCTACTCATAAATCAGAGCCGTGCTAAAGAGAGCTTATGAGTTAATCAATTTAAAGGGCCCTGAAACATACTCTCTGTACGTGGAAAGGATAATAATTAATGTAAAAAATATTAAAGTAACAATCGAAAAAAACTCTACCAGGCCAAGCCGGGGAAAACAGCTAGGTATTAAATAATTTCGATTAAAATAAATATTATAAAGTAATGTAACATCTTTAATAACCCTATATTGAATAAAAATAAAACTTAACTATCATTTCTTATTTTTTGACTGAAATTGAAACGCAAAACTTTATACACAATCGCTGTTGGTAAACGGTAAACTTTTTGTACGAGTGTTGCCTGTCGCTTTCGGGCTTTTGAGAGATTTTTCATATAAGTCTACAGAATTATTTGTTGGTAATACAGATTGGATATTACGAATTTATTTTAAAAGAATAACAGTATTTGTAGTCAGTTTTACGACTTCTGGTTATGTTTCGTATAGTTTCCAGGTCAGCTAAGATAAAAATAATGTACGATGTCAAAAGTGTCGGTGCATTTACATCAATCAAACGTAAAGCTAGAGCAAGAGCAAGAGCATTCTTTTGTGATCTATTAGTGTAAAACTCGTATTCGTGTTATTTAATATAAGAACTTTGCATAGAATCTTTGCGAATGCAATAAGAATAACGAAAGAATGCTCTACGCCTGTTCGCCTGTTTACACTTAAACCAAATACAACTAATAAGTCAATCAAAAAGTAAAACTAATACATACATCGATACGTAGAGACGCCTTTTATGAAGTCGTTTAAAATACCATTAGAAATTTTATCGCCAATTTAATTCACAAATGATAGTTTGTTCAAGCTCACTGAACAGATCGTTTAATTTATAACAGTCGAACACTTAGCCAATTATACACGATTTAATGTTAATTATTATATTGGACAATACAATATTTATGCTTTAAATGCCATATAATTAACCAATTGTAGTTTATATTCTCGATTAGTGTTGTTATGTAGTAATTAATTATTTGTTTGTATGCCGATTATGTGACGATTTATAGTGAGAACAAATAGTGATAAATATTATTATCAATTAAAATATTATAAATTAACAATTCCTTCTGTTTCTGATTTTTTATTTTTTGTGATATACCTCTAATCAATCACTTTATTCATGATTGCTTTGTGATAAATTAACTACTTATTATTATATTATTACTCAATAATTTTCGATACTTCAATGTTACACAGATTGCAGAGGTAAGGACGAATTAAATTGTAACGTATAGTGAAAACTAAATACTTACCCAAATTAACCGTGACCTTCATCATGAGTTACAACGTATTGGTGAAAACCGAATGAAAATCTATGCGAAACGAAAATATGAGACATACCTACGTAGCGGAGGAATTTATTTTATTAGTAGATAATTTTGAAGTGGAACTTCTTTAGGCGCATTGTGAGCAAAATTTCAAAGTCATGTCATGGAGTTAGGCGACGATTTCGGTATCTTTTAATCTTGTCTATGAATTTAATCGTATTCATTAATTCCTTTAAATATCTCACGTCATCTGCTAATTTATATCAATTTTGACAGTCACTTGTCTCCCGTAAATTGAATTGCATACAAAATTACTATGCAATATAATAAGCTAGCATAATTACATATAATTTGTTGGATTGTAATCACATTACACTGGCCGACGCTTGGTGTAACTTAATTGTTTGCTTCGTGTAGTCGTGAGCAAAGAGTTATGTCTGAATAGTAGCGGATCTTAAATATAATGTAGTAATTAAATTAATAAATTTAATAAAATAATTATAACAGGAATGATGTATCAAAAATTCTAAGGAAAATATGCGTTTTCGTTTTTGTATATTTTTTTATGATAGATAACTATAATAGCCTACTCTACTAAAATTTTATTAAAGGCAGATTTTTCAATCCTTGGTTAAAACTTATTCGTCGAATAATGTATAAAACTACCATTTTAAAAACGTATTCTGATTGCCCGTATTTGACAGTTTACGTGACATTTTAATATTATCGTGTAATACTTTATTGGACGGATACGTTTTAACCAAGCATTGAAAAATCGGCCCTAAGTCTAATACTATCGTAGATTATAAAAATCTATTGGTTATGAATTGTGCCGGTATATTAGATAAGACGATTAGAGCCTTCAAGACGATTCAAAACAATGATATCGAAATACTCACGTATTAGTCTTATTTCCCATTAAAGAAGCTAACAATCGAATTATGCGAATTATTCATTTCAGTCAAAATTAAATAATCGCGAAATTAAGCGGACAATGCGAAAAAAGGAATGATTAATTTAGAATGAATAAAATATTACACCGCTGTCAGTTGGGCGCGGTTTCGTGTTAATATACGTCGGCTGATGGCGGTAAAAGAAAAATACGGTTTTCGGACAAATGCCGCTGTAATGTGGGCAACACTGGGAAATTGATTGCTGGCTTGCAGAGTTTTGTTGCCGTTCGCTAAATAAGGGAGAATTACGTGAATTCAGTGTCGCTTATTTTGTGCTTTCTTTTTCTTTATTAGATTATGTTGTTTGCGCTACTTAGGGTCTTATGGTTATTTAAAGAGGGTGTGTTTGTTGTAGAGCTTTTGATGGTGGGGTTTTATCTTTACATGCGCTTAGTCTATCAGCCACTTTGATGTTAATCAGAAACTCTTAAACATATTTATATTAACGATTAATATTCACGAAAATTTATAATTGCGAAAATTAGGTTATATAATCATATCTCTATCATTCAATTTCTAACAATTATGTAAAATAATGTAAAATAACAGACCACTTAAAACTACTTAAATTTCACCCAAAACACCACCACATTATCATCGAAACTAACTGAGCATGTCTTTGTTACAGATACCATAGCATTACGGGATGTGCAAATGATCGCACCGTCAGCTGTTAAACTTGGTGACACAGTCCTGCTCGGCTGCAAATGGGCTCTAGAAGGAAACGAGACCCTTTACAGTGTGAAATGGTACCGAGGCAGGCAGGAGTTCTTCAGCTATTTGCCCAAGGAGTATCCTTTTACCAGGATATTCGCGCAGCCTGGGATTGATGTGGATGTAAGTTTTATATGTCTATCATGTATGTTATACTATTTTGTCCTGGCTTCGACCGACTGGATAAAAATAAGATTCAAAAAGCTTCATCTTTACTTAGCTTAAAGATGAAGCTTTGGTAATGCCGAAGGAATCTTTCGAAGTTGGTCGTTAGCAGTTAGGTTGGTTTTGAATTAAATCGTACCAAGAAAATCGAATCTAATCTACCAGTATAATTTTTTAAAGTGAAACTTCTATTACATCGTCTCAAACTTTTTGGTCTGTGTAGCGCATGTCGCGTGACGGTCAGCCGCCGAGTAGGTATAAAGCAGTGTTCGGAGTCATTATCGTACAAATACGATAATTTTGAGCCTAAGTTTCACTTTAACCGTGGTTTCATAAAACCACACAACATTTTTATTTATATAGAGATGTTGTCTTTACCAAGAGAAACAGTTATGAAATAGATGACTTTTACGAAAATAATTTCAATCGGGGTAAAACCGGAGCACGCGACTAGTTATTTACATGTATATTGTTTTATGCTAAATAAGTTCAAGCTTAATCTCTTTTCTAAGTATTTCATGAGCTTAGAAAAGAGATTTAAAAAAATACCTAGTAATTTTTGAAGTAAAACTTCTTTAGGCGCGACTAGGGAGTAACTCAGA